>JAQQZR010000923.1:0-12566 GCA_030068235.1 Notoglanidium macrostoma | reverse complement strand
AAACTACTAAAATTGGGTTAAGAACTGTCCAACACATTATTAAAAACTGGAAGGATAGTGGGGAACCATCATCTTCACGGAAAAATGTGGTTGGAAAAAAATCATGAATGATCGTGATTTACTGGATCGCAATTACAGAAACATTTGGTGAAATCAAATCATAAAAAATCAACAGCAGAACTCACGGCTGTTCAACAGTGACAGAAAGAGCATTTTCTCATGCACAATGTGAAGGGAACTCAAGGGATTGGGACGAAACAGCTGTGTAGCCACAGCTAAACAGTGAGACTAATCGGAAAAAAAGGCTTCAATTTGCTAGGGACCATAAATATTGGAATCTGGAGCAATTGAAGAAGGTCATGTGGTCTGATGAGTCCAGATTTACTGTGTTCCAGAGTGATGGGCACATCAGGGTAAGAAGAGAGGCGCATAGAGTGATGCAGCCATCATGCCTAATGCCTACCGTACAAGTCTGTGGGGGCAGTGCTATGATCTGGGGTTGCTGCAGTTGGTCAGGTCTAGGTTCAGCAATGTTATGTGCCCAAAGACTGAGGTCAGCTGACTACCTGAATATACTGAATGACCAGGTTATTCCATCAGTGAATTTCTTCTTCCCTGATGGCACGGGCATATTCCAAGTTGACAATGCCAGGATTCATCGGGCTCAAATTGTGAAAGAGTGGTTCAGGGAGCATGAGACATCATTTTCACCCATGGATTGGCCACCACAGAGTCCAGACAACCCCACTGAGAATCATTAGGATGTGCTGGAGAAGAACCTGCACAGCAGTCCGACTGTTCCATCATCTCTACAAGATCTTTACAAAAAATGTATGCAACTCTGGACTGAAATAAATGTTGTGATATTGCAGAAGCTCTTCGAAACGATGCCACAGTGAATGCATGCCATAATCAAAGCTAAAGGCCAATGAAATATTAGTGTGTGTGACTTTTTTTTTTTGACAGGCAGTGTAAGCACTGATCATGTGTTTCATGAGTTTTTGCCCATGGGAACCACCTCCAAAATGGTCAAGTCTTGAAGAACAAAATGGTGCTAATAATAAAACTAATAAAAACTTTCCAAAAACAATAGGGCTTTAGCACCCCCAGTGCTCTGGCAATTAAATATGTAGGTTAATGGAGTATAAAAGGAAAGACATTGTGTCAAACACACTCACAACCTCAATCCCCACCAAACTACAATACCCATAATTCAGTAGACCTAAACAACCCACTTTATCATTTTAATCTCTAACACTAATGTACTCTATTGTTTTTGCAGAGCTTAAAACCTAATAGAGGATCACACTGATCTTCATTGGCACAGTCCAAATAATTAATGTAGACTAAAATTAACATATCTTCTTTAAGGTTTCATTTTAAAATTTACTCAGTCCTGAACTAACAGTATTTGACATGGAAATCGGACTGTTTAAATCTAAATTATGCTGAAACCAGGACTATTTCTACAACCCTTATTAAAAAAAAATGTATAAAACCCAGTATCCTGAATGAAACGAAATCATGAATTGGGTGAATTGTTACATGCCTAATGGATTATAGATGGTAAAATCCTTAAATTCCTTGCAATTATAAATTGTCTTCAGTAATTTATAAGCATGCTCATTTGGGTTAACTGACTCGAACATTTAAAACCATTTCATTTCTTTGCCTTAAGAAGTTCTTGGGTTGTTTTTATGTTATGTTTTGGATCATTATCCATCTGTACTGTAAAAGTGTTGTTTTGCAGCATTTGACATGACTTGGCAGAAAGTATATCTTTATAGACTTCTGAATTCATCCCGCTACTTCCATCAGCAGTCACATCAATAAACACAAGTCCACCATGTTTAACTAATGATAAGGTAGGCTTTGGTTCATGAGCCCTTCCTGTTTTTCTCCATACACTTCTCTTTCCATCCATTCTGGTATGACTTAATCATGGTTTCATCCATGTCCAAAGACTCTTGTCCAGAACTGGGCAGGCTTTCTAGCAAAGGCTAATCTGGCCTCTCTCTTCTCTCTTTGTTACCAGGGTTTCACATCTTAAAATAAAAACTATGTATTTACATTCATGAAGGTGTCTTTTGATTGTAGACTTTGACAATGATACTCCTAACTCCTCAAGAGCATTCCTGACTTGGCTAGAAGTCTTGATTAATAATGTCCTCCTTCATTTACATCAATACCTCTTTGGTCTGCATATTGAGAGTTCCCATGAACAGCTGCCAAATTCAACACTTGGAATAATTAGGAAACAGACCAAAACTAAACAGACCTTAACATGTTCTACAATCCCATCATTACCCATCAAATATTACTCACCTAATATAAGCTGTTTCTCTCTGGCCTTTAGGTCTGCTAGAACATTCTGGTAGTGGTCTTGGAATGCAGCTATATCAGCGTCAAAGACCACCTGTGTTTCCTCTTTCTCTCTTAGTTCCTGAAGTTGTTCACGTAAGTGTTCCACTTCTGGTTCAAGCACAGACACACGAGCTATCTCATCCTAGAAACAGGAGTAAACATTTGGTCTATCAAGGATATTGATGATAAAATCAATGGACAAAATACAGATGTAGCAATGTGTCAAATATTCAGGCATAATGCAGTAAATTCAAATATCACAATATAGCTTCAAGTGGCATTGGTGGGCCTCTGCATTTTTGTATTTTTTGTTTTAATCACCAGATTAAAACAAAACAACAATTAAAAAATTTTTTTTTTACTAAGTATGTGAAATGCCATGTTACTGGAATGGGGTTCAACTCCCTGTGGTGTGAAAAGTGTCCAAATTATTATGTACAATTTCCTAACATTTCCCATCTAAACCACAAAATATGCCCAACCCATTTGCTGAGGTATTGTCAAACAAGCACAAATATTACTGTTAAATTAATATTCATGTGTGTCTTTAGACAATGCAGACATCAGTGTCATGATTCTAAATAAAACTACAAGAAAAAGGAAAATCTTTTGACATGGAAATCTCATTATGCTCAGTGACTGCATACACACCTAATCTTTATACAACACCTGTTCATGTAATATGCAATAGTATTTTGTGTTGAATGTTACTATTTTCTATTACTATTTTATGTTCTGTGAAAATAGTTTTGCATCTGACAGACTTTCTTTATTTCAAAAAATGATGAGTTGCATGTATTTTTTTTTTATGTTCTGTGAAAATAGTTCACAGTTTTTTATGTTCTGTGAAAATAGTTTTGCATCTGACAGACTTTCTTTATTTCAAAAAATGATGGTGAGTTGCATGTAATATGTCATTTTCAGACATTGCCTTTACTTTACATGAATGTGCTAAAAATTCAAGAGTTTTAAACTTTGGGAGTATCAGTTATTTTTTGGATCCATTGACACAATTTTGGCAGCCTCAGTTTAAATAAGTATCCTATGTTTAAAGCACACTGTGGTTATCATGTTAGCTTTAATTATCACACTGTTAGTTTTATGATGATCATGTCTAAATTTCATGGTAATTAATAAGCACCTAACAATTCAATTTTTATTTACACAATTTCACAATTCGATTTATTTTATTTTCAAAATATTTTTTAAATGCAATGCAATGTTCTTTATTTGTTGATCTTGGAGAGACCTACATGAAAATCAAATTTGGTGAGTGCATGTGAAGCTATATGCTGAGCACAAGACTCAGTGTCATGTGGTGGTGCTGTAGCGGGCTGCACCCAGGGCACCCCTGTCACAAGCACTAATGGGTGTCATGAATTTTCACCCATGGAAACCACCTCAAAATGGTCAAGTCTTGAAGAAATACAAGAAGAGGTGGAAAAATCCTTATACAAGCAATAGGGCCTTGCACCTCCAGTGCAGGCACCCTTTGGTGGAGACCTTATAGTAATAATGATGCTTACAAAAGCAATAGGGCCTTATGCACCTCTGGTGCTCAGGTCCTAAAAACAAACAAAAATAACCCCACAAAAATAATTAATAATCCTTTTAGAAGCAATATGTAAAAAAATCCTTATGAAAACAATAGGGCCCTATGCACCTCCAAAGCTTAGGCCATAAGAAATCTAAAATATAATAATAATAATAATAATAATAATAATAATAATGATAATAATAATAATGAGAAGTCCCTGTCACAGGGAAAATGGGCCCTCGCACTATGGTGCAAGGGGTAGCCGGGGCAAACTAAAAAAACAGGCCAGAAGGGGGCTGGATATGAATAGTTTTTGGGTAAAGCATAGTGGGGTGAACCTTGTGGTAAACCCAGAAAACCTAAACCTAATCTAAACCCTATCTCAACCTGCAGTACACCTAATTTAGTAAAGATGGTGCTATAACTATGACTTGACTCATAATTGCTTTGTTGATGTAATCAGACCTGTGCCCTTAGTAACCATGCATGATTGAGGCAAATCAAACCAAGCATCAGCTATTTATGTCCACTTCCTGTTTTGGTGAGTTTTCGTGAATTCCAAAGATATCAAATATGCATTTCTAAACTAGGGAGCATTAGGAAGCTGATGAGGCATGCCTACACTGAATTGCAATACGAAATCAGAAGTTGTCATAAGCCAAGTGCACGTATACAGCTTCATGAGTTTTCAGCTATAGTAAGCCCCCTCAAAACACAGCGAGAACATTTAAAAATCATGTGTTCTGTGCAACATGGCCGCCTTCCTGTTGGCAGAGTCACTTATAACCAAGTTAACTTTGTCTGATATGATGAGAGCAATGACTATACCAGATTTTATGCTGAGTAACTTCATCCTAACCATTGACTGCCCATGCACAATGTAACTTTTTGATTTTTCACAAGTAAGTATGGGGCTGAATATGAATGCTTCAAAAGCAAAGTGGAGTGGAGTGAACCTTGTAATGAACCTAAAAAAAAACACTTATCCATTTCAACCATTGTAAGCCCCTCAAAATCCTGAAGGAAAATTAAAAAAAATCATGCATTCCAATATGGCTGACTTACTGGTGGGGACAGTCACATATAACCAAGTGTATGTGGTCCTTCTCCAAATTGTTGCCACAAAGTTGGAAGCACATAATTGTTACAATTTGCCTTCACTGGAACTACGGGGCTCAAACCTGTTACAACAAGACAATGTCACTGTGCTCAAAGCAAGCTCTATGAACACTCCATGGTTTGCCAAGGTTGGTCTGGAACAACTTGAGTGGCTTGCACAGATCCCAGAAATCAACCCCACTGAAGTGGAATGCCAACTGAGCCCAGGGACTCAGTGTCTCACTTGCCTGACATCAGTGTCTGACCTCACTAACGCTCATGTAGTTGAAGGGACAAAATCCCCACAACCATACTCCAAAATCTAGTACAAACCCTTACCAGAAGAGTGGAAGTTATCATCACAGCAAAGGGGGACTAAATCTGGAATGGCATGCTCAGGAAGCACATATGAGTGTTATGATCAGTTGTCCACAAATATTTGTCCATATAGTGTATCACAAAGGTGAAAAAGCCATTAATTCAGTTGCCAGATGGTGTCACTATACAACAGATAGTCAATCTAGGCATGTGGACATTATCATAACCATCCTAACCTATAACCTTTAAAGTTTGAGCCAGCTCTGTGAGTTGTGAACCATAAATTAATTGTTTCGCTATTTCAAAATTATGCAAGATATCAAAAATCCCTAACATCAGCACTATTCCACTATATGATGGTGATATTCCTGGGTATCACACGGGGCATGGGAATATCATCATACCCATCATAACCAATAACCTGTGAAATTTGAGCCATATTAATCAATGCATGGAGAAATTACCCACTTCCAGTTTGTGGCGAGACATAAATTCATAGTGTTGCCTTTTCAACATTGTGCAAGATATCAAAAATCCCTTCACAGTTTAACATCAGCAACATCTTGACATCATTTATGCCAAATCTGACTGTCAGGTTTGCGGGGTTTGGCGGAAAACATGCGCAGGTGAGTAGACGGAATAGGGAAACTCATCGTGTTTATTCAAACATGCACACACACATACACAGATACAGAATCTGCAGGCAGAGAATATCCAAAAACAGAAACTAGGTCAGTAGATCAGCAAACAGTACATCAAAGAATATCCAGAGAACAATAGTCAAAAACAGAAAGCAGAGTCCAGTACACTTGAAAGCAAACATGGGTAATTCAAGGCTTGGCAAAGATAACACAGGGACTAATTTAATGCTTCGCTAATCCGAAGCACAACCGATAGTTCTTTTAAACATGACATGATTGTCTCAGAATTGGATGCATCTGCATCCAATTTCAGGTCATGCGATCTGGCTGGGAGTGTGTTCTTGTGGGGGCTGTAGTCCTCCGTCGTTCACGCCAAAATGCAGAAATGCGCGCTTCCGCACTGCGGAGGTATCAAGGTACCCCCCCAAAAGGCGCTACTCCTGGAGCGCTTAACACGTTTTTTCCGCGGGGGTCCTGGGCCCATAGGCTCAGGCATATCACCAGGAACCCCCACGCGGAATTTTTGCTTTGATGAGAACTCAGGCAGGAACTCATGCAGGAACTCTGGCATTGAGGCAGACTTGACTGGAGATGTTGGAGCCAAGATGTATTCCATGGCTGCGACTGGAACAGGGGCAGCCCTGTGACTTGGGCTATGAGTGTGACTTGAACAGGAGCAGATTCTGGGACTTGAACTGTGAGTGTGACTGGAGCTGAAGCAGATTCTGTGACTGGAACAGGAGCAGGTTCTGTGACTGGAACAGGAGCAGACTCTGTGACTGGAACCAGAGCAGATTCTGTGTCTGGAACAGGAGCAGATTCAGTACTGGAACAGGAGCAGATTCTGTGACTTGGGCTGTGAGCGCGACTGGAACAGGAGCAGGCTCTGTGACTTGGGCTGAGAGTGCGACTGAAACAGGAACTGGCTCTGTGACTTGGGCTGTGAGTGCAACTGCAACAGGAACTGGCTCTGTGACTTGAACGGCATCTGTGACAGGATCTGGCTCTGTGACTTGAACTGCATCTGTTACAGGAACTGGCTCTGTGACTTGAGCTGCATCTATAGCTTGAGCAGCGTCTGTGACAGGAACTGGCTCTGTGACTTGAGCTGTGACAGGAACGGACTCTGTGACTGGAGCTGTGACAGGAACGGATTCCGAGACTGGAGCTGTGACAGGAACGGGCTCTGGCTCTGTGAGTGTGACTGGAGCGGGCTCTGTGAGTGTCACTTCTACTGGAACAGGATCATGTTCTGTGGCTGGAGCTGCAACCATCACTGGAACAGGAGCAGGTTCCAAGACTGTGACTGGAACAGGAACTGGAGTGGGCTCAGTGGATTGAGATGTGATTGGGGTTTTTACTGTAGCAGGCTCTGTGATGTCTGCTGTAGCAGGCTCAGTAACGTCTGCTGTAGAAGGCACGGTGACATCTGCTGTAGCAGGCTCGGTGACATCTGCTGTAGCAGGCTCTGTAGCTGGGACAACAACAGGTTCCACACCTGAGACAGTTCGTGTGGCTTGGACGTGGACTGTCTCTTTGGCTTGGGCTGGAACAGGCTCTGTGACTGAGAGAGGAACAGACTCTGTGACTTGTGTTCTCACTGGAACAGGCTCTGCAACAGAGAGAAGAACAGGCTCTGTGACTTGTGCTCTCATTAGAACAAGCTCTGTGACTTGTGCTTTCACTGGAACAGGAGTGGGTTCCATGACTTTTACAGTCTCTTTGACGTTTAAAGGAACAATTTTAGAGGCTTGGACCAGAACGGGTGCTTTAGCCTGAACTATAACAGTGACGAGTACTGGAACGACTTTGGCTGGGACAGGAGCAGAACTAGGAACTGGAACAGACTTGGACTTGGACTCAAACTCTGGCGCAGACTCGGACTCTGGCGCAGACTTGGACTTGGACATCTGCCTGGATCTGGACTTGGATTCTGGCACTGACTTGGACTCAGGCTTGGACATGGACTCAGGCATGGACTCGGACCTTAAGTTGGACTCTGGCACAGACTTGGACTTGGACTCGGACTCTGGCGTGGACTCGGACTCTGGCACAGACTTGGACTCGGACTCTGTCGCGGACTTGGACTCGGACTCTGGCGCGGACTTGGACTCGGACTCTGGCACTGGCTCGGACATGGACTCGGACATTAACTCAGACATGGATTCTGGCATTGGCTTGGACTCGGGCTTGGACATGGACTCAGACTTGGACTAGGACCTGGACTTGGATTCTGGCTTGGACCGCCGTCTGGACCTGGGCTTGGACTTGGGCTCTGGCATAGGTTCCAGAGCGATAGCCTCACTGTAGGCCTCTGGACGGGGCTCTGGAGTAGTTGCCTCCTTTTTCGCCACTGGAGGGGGCTCTGGAACGGTAGCCTCCTTTTTTGCCTCTGGACGGGGCTCTGGAGCAGTTGCCTCCTTTTTTGCCACTGGAGGGGCTCTGGAGCGGTAGCCTCCTTTTTCACCACTGGAGGGGGCTCTAGAGCAGTAGCCTCCTTTTTCACCACTGGAGGGGGCTCTAGAGCAGTTGACTCCTTTTTCACCACTGGAGGGGGCTCTAGAGTGGTTGCCTCCTTTTTCACCACAGGAGGGGGCTCTAGAGCAGTTGACTCCTTTTTCGCCACTGTAGGGGGCTCTGGAGTGGTTGCCTCCTTTTTCACCCCATAGAACATCCTGAGCGCGTCGCCGAAGTCCTTGGGGTTCTGTAGGCACGGGTGCTCCACACCAATGAGGCTCTCAGCGAATATGCGGGCAGGTCCAGTTAGCCAGTGGATCATACATTGTACCCAAATGTTCTCTGTGGGCTTGGGATCCAGCAAGTCCTCAAAAAAGAGCTGGCACTGGAGAAGAAATCCGCCAAGAGGATATTCCACTCCATCATAGGGATTCAGAATCCCACCTTCTGAAGAACGAAGGAGGGCATGGTGTGTTTTCGGCCATCTTCCCATTCTCCTGCTGCGTCCCTGGTCCGGCAAAGAATTCTGTCAGGTTTGCGTGGTTTGGTGAAAAACATGCGCAGGTGAGTAGACGGCATAGTGAAACTTATCGTGTTTATTCAAACACGCACACACACATACACAGGCAGAGGTACAGAATCTGCAGGCAGAGAATATCCAATAACAGAAACTAGGTCAGTCGATCAGCAAACAGTACTTCAAAGAATATCCAGAGAACAATAGTCAAAAACAGAAAGCAGAGTCCAGTACACTTGAAAGTAAACACAGGTAATTCAATGCTTGGCAAAGATAACACGGGGGCTAATCTAATGCTTCGCGAATCCGAAGAGCAAACGAGAGTCCCTTTAAATATGACATGATTGTCTCAGAATTGGATGCATCTGCATCCAATTTCAGGTCACGTGATCTGGCTGGGAGTGTGTGCTTGTGGGGGCTGTAGTCCTCCGTCTTTCGTGCCAAAATGCAGAAGTGCGCGCTTCCACGCTGCGTGCGACGAAGATATCAAAAGCACTACGCGAGCGGCCGAGTCCATCGGGCGCACTCGCGTGTGCCATGAGGAGCAAGTCCTGACGCTGACATCCAATGAAGTTTCAAAACACACAAAATTCTAAATACCTTACTACCTTTTGAGCAGGGCCAATGAAAAGTACAAATATACAAATTTGTCTGTCTTGGGGAGACCCAAACCAAATTTCGTGCATGGATGGGAAACTACACGCTGACCACTCAAATGTTATATGGTGGTTCTATGGATTCACTGGACCACTTCCCTTGAATGATCACAAGCACTGATGCACGTTCCAAATTTAATAAGTTGTTTGCCCATGGGAACCACTTCCAAAATGGTCAAGATAATTTGTTAAAAATTCAACAGGCACAAACATGCCAAAAACGATAAGGCTTTAGCAGCTCTGGTGCACCTCAAATGCTCCAGCCCCAAATATAGCTGCACACAGTGATGAGAGGGCCAAGAAGCTTAACAAGTCACAGTTGCTATGAAAACTTCATGTCACTGTGTCCAGGGCAGTGATGTATGCACACACAGCAAGTTTTATGTCAACTGACTAAAGATTGCTGAAGATAGGCACTCACATCCCGTTTGGCAGGTTTGATGTCAAATACGATCGATCTCAGAACAGGAAATGGGAATATGTTCTAACATCAGGATCACAAAAGGCCTGGCTTGAAAAAAACAATCAGGTTTTTAGACCAAAGACATGAAGAGTAATGATAAAAACATATTTTTCCTTATTATGGTGCCCCACTATACTATAGTGTAGTATTAGAATGGTCAAATGGGTTAAGTGTTTCTGGACTGAGAAATAGCCGCACTTCCTGTTTGGAAGCTTAGCTGTTGAATATGATCACATTACAGAAAATGGGAACATTTTCTGAAGTCAGGATAACAACAGGCCTGACTTGAAAAGACAATCAGGTTTTTAGACCAAAGACATGAAGAAGAAGAAGACTCTTCCTTCCACTTGCCATGCTCAGACCACTTTCGCTCATCACTGTTTTGCACTATTACCTTGTACAGTACTTACAGTGGATATAAAAAGTACCCCTAATTTCATGATGTACAAAATTAAACTAAGATAACTCAGATCAGAGTTTTTCCACCTTGCTATTTGTTAGACTGCTATAACAAGGGTGTGTAAACTTTTTATATTCACTGCATATAAGCCTATGTTTGTATCATGCAAATTAATTTTTAAATATAAACATATATGGGTAACAAAGCAAACAATTTATACAGTGTACACTATGTGGGAAAATGGTACAAGTTATCATTAATATTGGACAACAGAAAAAACATAACATACATTACATTACATTACAAATGATTGCAAACATATATCTTGAGATGCATAATTCTCAAAAAACATAGGACCATATTTGCTGTTAAGAAGAACGTCTAAGCTCCATTGATGTGAGTTAAATTTTTTGAGTTGCTGTAAGTTTTTTGCTAATGAAGAAAAGGTTTACTTACTAGGTTAACCTACTAGTAAGGCTATTTTTGTTATTTTCTTCCTTTCCAGATTAGGAAAATTATCTTTTTGACTATTATTTTTGGCTTGTGTTACTAATACAAAAAGATACAGAGCCATAGCAAAGACTTTAAAAATCCCTGTCAGTACAGTTGGTTCAATAATACTCAGGTTAAAAATTCATGGATCCACAATTAATTGTCCCCAGACAGGTGTGCCACACAAGATTTCATAACATGCTCTTTAAGGATAAATAAGGTAAGAGAGAAGCCAGCAGGTAATGTGAAATATTAAAAGGATGACCTGAAAGCAGCAGGAACAGCAGTAACACAGAGAACAATAAGCAATGAATTGGACCACAATTATCTCCATTCTTACACCTTAAGCAAAACTTTGATGCTAAAAAAGAACTGAAGAGATGCACATCAAAAAGCATTTAGTCAAATCAGATCCCTTATGGTAAGACAAAAGAAAAATTACTTTTGAACATAAACTGAAAGTGATTCTGAGCACAGTCACATGGGTTGTTAAAAAGGGTGTGGACACTTATGCAATTGTAAGTAATGCAAATTTCAATTTGTTTTTTACTTTTCATTTTCACATTTTGACAGTTACTATATCACATTAAAGGTACAAAAAGACATGACAATGAATAAATACCCACTGAATAAATAATGTCAAGATAAATATAAAGACAATTTGAATAAAAATGTGTTCCATGAGTGAAAATTTCAATAATAAAATAGTGCTGATTAATCTTCAATATATGATGGTACACAAATTGATTAAAAAAAAAGTCCTACTATATACATAGTTGGATTATGCTATCATAAATAATCTACACTGAGGTGGCCCATGGATTTTTTTTACATAAATTTTTTTTCCACATCTAAAGGTGTACCTGACTGTGTATACTTTGATAACTCCTAGTTTTTGGTATTGTTACACCCCTTTTCTGCAACTCAGAGTTACAGACTAAAACTCCTATGATCCTTAGGCCATGGCTTCATCACATGACCTGAAAGCTTCTAAAAGCACAATAACTTGATTAAAAATAACAAAGAACCTTTACAAAGAGAAAACATGGACGAGAAACCGTTTGGCCTGAAATGTTTTGATTTGTGAGAATTTGCAGACATGACATTCATAATCATTCCATCTAAATAGTGTGTTACTTGATTTTAATGTGCAAAAAATATTTTGAAAAATGCAGTGAATGAAATATACCTCTATACAGTGGTTTCATTTTTATGCTATAACAAAAAAATACTCTTCCTGTTTATGTCTGCTAAATATTTGTTGGTTTATGTATCATCTTACTCTCACTAATTTCATATCCAAACATGTTTTAATTTTACTATAAATTAACATTCTTCATTTTTCTCAAGTGGGATTGGAATGGCTTGTGAATTAACAAGTCCACAATTAAGTACAGGGATTTGAGATTGTGTGAAGTCATTAAAGCTACACTATGTAGGGTTTTGGGGGAATTTATTAGGAGAAATGGACTATATAGTGGATATAAAAAGTGTACACACCCCTATTAAAATATTAGGTTTTTGTGATGTAAAAAAAAATGAGACTACAATAAATCATTTCAAAACCTTTCCCACCTTTAATGTGACCTATGACCTGTACAATTCAATTGAAAAACAAACAAA
>JAQQZR010000922.1:0-12568 GCA_030068235.1 Notoglanidium macrostoma | reverse complement strand
TAAGAAGGAAAGAAATTCCACTATTAACCTTTTATGTCAACAACCGCTCAACTAAGTAAAGAGAAACAACAGTCCATTATTATCCAGTCTCTTTTAAAGTAATAAAAATAAAGATAAAAATTGAATTAGAAGGTGTGTCCACTGGGGACTAGGAGCAGCAGCACTTTCTCCCCCACCTGGAACTCTCGCGTTTGGGCCCGGATGTTATAGGCCCGTTGCTGCTCCTGCTGGGCTGCCACCACGTGTTCACGCACTATGGGACCTACCTTTGCAATTCGCTCCTGCAGTTCCCCCACAGGTGTTTCCCAGACAGCAAATAGCACGTATGGGAGAAGCAGGTCCCAGCTCCACCCCTCGCTCTAGACGAAGCATGCTTTTCGCCAGGCCGTCGGTCTGTGGATGGTAAACAGACGTGCGGAGGTGGTGGATATGCAGCAGCCGGCACAGGTCCCGCATGAGCCGGGAGACGAATGGGGTCCCTTGGTCCGTTAGAATGTCTTTCGGGATCCCTACTCGGCTGAACAGCTGGACGAGCTCTCATGCGATGTTCTGGGAGGTTGCTTTCCGAAGGGGAATGGCCTCCGGGTAGCGGGTGGCATAGTTTAGCAGCACAAGAATGTTCTCAAGGCCACGGGCGGACATAGGCAGCGGCCCCACCATGTCCATTCCCACCCGCTCAAAAGGGACTCCGAAGATCTGGAGGGGGATGAGTGGCGCCAGAGCCGGTTTATGGGGTGAGGTTTGAAATATTGATATTTTGATTGGTAACACTTTATAATAAGAGTACAAATCATATACTTAAGTCATGCTTAACTGTGCGTGACTCCTGATGATTTAATGCATGAATTAATGAAAGATGCATCATGAATACCTGTTGCTCACCATGAACTAATGATAGTCACTGTGGCTTTATCAGAGCTATTAATCAGAGCTATTAATTGTTCATAAGGTTAAAAATGCATGAGATCACACATTAAACAGCAAAAAACACATTAATTTCCACTACAGGGTACAGGGCTGTTCAGTGAGTAAACCTTATTTTAAGAGCTGTGCTAGTGACAGACTGTATGCTTTAGCCTTCATGCTAGGTTGTGACTTTGAATCTGATGCAGGATTGTGCTTGTAACACAGGTTATATGCACAAACATTAATTTCAGATCCATGCACTTGATCAGCCTTGTGATTGAGTGCTGTCACTAAGGTCGAGTATACGCTCTGAATCCAGCTAATTTGGTGGCATATCAATTAATGTATGAAGTAACTGTGAATTAGCATTCCTTAATTGATGATCTAGTAAGTGTGAAGTTATTATATAAAGCCACAAACTTCATGCCACAGACATCAGGAATTCATGAAGCATATTTAATTCATACATCATGATGAGTTGTGCATTAGATAAGCATTACTTAGTATATTATTTGTACCATTTTTATAAAGTGTTACCTTTCAATTATAGATATTATTTCTAATTATATTTCACTACTTAGTTTGTTTTTTTATAGTTACTATGTTTATTACGCTGTAATCAGGGCTATGTTTAAAAAAAATAAAGGGGGGGGTTCTGTTTCTATTTACACCCTGTTCAGATGTAGAATCTGTCTCCCTCTATAGAAAAACAGCAGAAAACCAATCAAACATCAGAGCAGAATCAGAAATGGTCAGAAGAAGATGACTCACAGTCAGGAAACACAGCACTTCAGGCTGGTCAGATACTATGTCATTGACTTTTATAGTCTTCATAGACATTTCAGATATTTTCTTAGAATCTCTGTTCTGTTTTCTGTAGGAAGTGCTAATATTTATGCCACTGTGGATAAGGCGGATACAACTGGAACAGGTTGCTTTATATTAAATATTTCCTCTTGCATTAGGAGAAATAACTATAGATTAAAGTATAGAAGTGTACTTCTAGTGATTAACACATTGCAATACTACAGAAATTTGCCAACAATTGCAATTTTAAATTTATTAAAAATGAAATGTTGTACATTTTACACTTTAACAATTACATTATAGGTCATTCCCTCACCAGGCTCTCTGTAATATATGTGATGTAAATGACTGTTTTCTAAGATTGGTGATGGTTTTGTTCTTTGCGACTGCAGATGCAGATGCTGAATCCTGTTTTAATGATGCCCCTTATGCTGAACTTGAAATAATACCGTAGACAAAATCATCAGAGAAATACAGGTACAGCAGTATGAGATAAAAGGATGTCAGTGATCACCTGCATCCTATTTATTACATTATATTTTAATTATCTATGATGTAATATCCAAATTACTTTTGATTTAGTAGCTTAAATGTAGACAGTCATTTTTCAGCAGATTAATTTAATATTTCTTGCTCCAATTAGAAAATGCCAGTGGGGGTTCTGATACTGTATGCTCAGAGGTGACACTGAACATGAAGGTAAAACTATTGATAACAGCTTTTAATAAAGCTTAAAATACAAACAAAAACCATGACGTAAGAAATATTTTTAAATGTGCTTTGGGCAGAATTTGAATTCTAGCAGATATAAGGTAAAATACAAAAACAATGTACACAAAGCCCCACGTTCCAGAATCTTAATGCATACTTACACTCTCCATTCACAGCCTGGCATTCAATCCTGCTCCCATCCCTATCCCCCCCTGGTGTTTTATAAATGACTGTTTTTAACACTTGCACATTGCCTGATTAAAAGAAAAAACTGCTGCTTGACCTGAAGAATCTAATTACGTTTACATCTGGACAATTCACAATACACCTATGTCACTCATGGTTCCTCTTGTGCTTGGAGAGTACAGACCCTGAAGTAGGAGCTAAAAAAGATGCTCAAAGCATAATTCTAAGAATTATAATCGCTCTCAGTTCCTGCAGTTGGAACACACTAAAAGGGGGTATTTCCTCCAAAAGTTCTAAGAACTATGAAAAAGTTGCTCTAGTTCAAACATGTCTAGTGAAAGGGTGTCCCAACAGGTAGTGCTGGAGGGTGAGGACCACCCACTTGACCAGACATTCCTTCTCAATGGTGCTGTACTTTGCCTCTCATACCGAGAGGTTGCGGCTGATGTACAGCACTGGGTGCTCCTCCCCCGTCACTATCTGGGACCAAACAGTCCCCAGCCCTCTGCCTGACATATCAGTCTGCAAAATAAATGGGAGAAAAAAGTAAGGAGAGTGTAATAGTGGTTTGCCACACAGTTCAGTTTTACCTGAGTGAAATATTGTTGGCATGGCTCCATCCACAGGAATGGACCTGGTGATCCCTTTTTAGTGAGATCAGTCAGCAAACTGGTGACATCCAAATAGTTAGCCACAAACCTACAATAATGCCAGCCCCTGGAACTGTCTCACCTACTTTTTGGTCTTGGGTCTCGGGAAGGTTGCAATTGCGGTCTTGTTAATTTGGGGATGCACCTGCCCATGACCCAAGTGGCAGTCCAGATACCATACTTCCACCCACCCAACTGCGCAATTATTTGGATCCACTGTAAGCCCCACACAACTCAACAACCTCAGAACAACTACCTCCCAATTTTCCC
The DNA here is from genome assembly GCA_030068235.1 of Notoglanidium macrostoma. Taxonomy (NCBI): domain Eukaryota; kingdom Metazoa; phylum Chordata; class Actinopteri; order Siluriformes; family Auchenoglanididae; genus Notoglanidium; species Notoglanidium macrostoma. Next base: position 9,038 of record JAQQZR010000922.1, on the reverse strand, counting down.
TAATGACATCTAGGACACCACAAGGCTTATGGGTCGTTTCTGGGGTCCTGCATCACTTGATAAATAAATAATAAATAAATTCTGATTGTGGCATATCTTGTACCAAGCAAGGTATGGATTTTTCCTCTGCATTTAACCCATCCAAGCAGTGCACACACACAAGTGAGAAGCGCACACATACCCAGAGCACTGGGCAGCTCTATGCTACAGCGTCCGGGGAGCAGTTGGGGTTAGGTGCCTTGCTCAAGGGCACTTCAGCCGTGGATGCAGAGGGAAGGGAAAGTGATGTTCCTTCACTCCCCCACCCACACATTTTTCCCGCCGGTCCAGGGAATCGAACCAGCGACCTTTCCTTTCCAAACCCACTTCTCTAGCCTTTATTTGATTGAAAAGTATGGGTAGGAGAATGCAATGCTAGGCTGGATTCTTTGAACATTCATTACTCTCACTTGGACAAAGGTGCATCTCAGTGACTCATCGCATATCTGCTCCAGCAGGAAATTCCCGAGGAGTAACCCTGCAAAGGCTGGAAAGTCATAGCCCTCCCCAACCTCCGTGTCTTCCTGATGCATTTGCAGATGTTGATGGTTCTGAGACCACTTCCCTAGCTAATGCCACACTGGTATTTACCTGTGCATCACTACTGAAATATCCATCTGCAAATATGCACTTCAAAAGTGTTTAAAATCCCGGCCAATTTATCCCCAAAATCATCAGATAGGTGAGGCGGGGATTAACCACCGCCTCTACACTATGCTTTTTCCCCTGCGAAGGAAGGAGGGGTGGGGTGCCTGCATGCCACTGGCAATGCCACTAAATGGTCCTCAGCCAACTGGATTGTCTCATCAAGTGAAGCTAGGTAATGGCATTGGACCCACTCCATTGTTCCCACCGGTAACCAAAAGATTAATTGCTCCAGTACCAGCACATGGATGATCTCCTTGGTGTCACGCTTCTTGGCCCTCAACCACCACCGGCAGACATTTTGGATCTGATGATGAAATGCAAACAGGCAGCTGACCCCCTCCGTAGTCAATGCGCAGAACTGCTGGTGGTGCTGTTCCGGGGTATGGTCAATCTGTTGCAGGGTGTCCAGTTTAAGGTTCAGGCACTCCAGCATGCTGCCGGCAGGCAGCTGCTGAGCCATCAGCTTGGCCTCCCGTGACAGAAGTGGCAGTAGGCAAACCACCCACTACTCTTCTGGCCACCCCCACACTTTGGTGGCTCACTCAAACCCCACGATTAATGCCTCCCGATCATCCTGCAGCCCCATCTTGGTCACAGTGATCTTGGGGAAGCTGGGGTACCCACCAACTTGATGAGGCCCCAGAGCACCTGCCTGCTGGGCCTGTAGCAGCTCCTGGGCTTTGGTACCAGTGTGACACTTTATGGGGTTTGGGGAATGGAAGAGATGAAGACAGGCAGGTTATGTTGATTTGGCACGTTTATTCTTTTACTTTTGCTTTTCAGCATTTTTCTCTGACGTCTATTTTTGGTTCTTGCACTGAGACTCGCCAACTTAAACTAAAATACACACTTACCGAAACACACATAGGCATAAACACTGGGCTCTATGCTGGATAATGACACTTTCTTCCTCTGCTTGCTCTCAGCTGTCTCTCAGCTTTCTACCCTCCACCGTTCACTGCAACGCAGAACACACTCATTAATTAAATCCATCGCAGATGCAACTCCTTGCCACTTACCTCCCGCGAATTTACTCTCCATTCCCAGCCTGGCACTCAATCCCACCCCTGTCTCCATAGACTCCAAACAAGCCACAATGTAAAAACAGTCATGTTTCTGTGCTACTGTGCTATGCAAGAGTTCTTTTCTTCAACACAAAAAGACTTCTCGTGATTAGGATCATGATTCTCATATAGAAGAGATAGGAGTTAATAATGGATGCAATAAGATAGATTATTAAAGATGCACATAAGGAAACTGATCAACAAAAATATATTCATGCTCAAAAAGGCAAAACAGGTACTTGGTAAATTATATAATTGGAACCAGTTCAAAAACACAGAAACTAGGAAACGAAATGTAATCCTTGACTAGACAAGCCAAAAGAAAACAGGAAACTTAGCAATATGAAGTAAAATACTAAATACTGGATCCATGATGAGCAGAATGAGAAACAAGGGCTTCTCATTCAGAGAAACAGAGGCAACTGATGAGAATATCCAGTTAACCTAAGTGGTAGTGCTGACAGGAATTGTAGTTTGAGATGGCCATACTTGTATCCCATGAAAGAGTCAGGCAATGGAATCTGCATGTGTTGCTCAGCCACCCCAAGATCACAAGGGTGCACTGCGGTTTACAGCACTAAGAACAAGGGATAATTCATGATAATTAATTAAATTTACTCGGACCTGGAACATTTAAGCATTAATGCATTAATGCAGGGGAATGGGGAGAAGGACAATCATACTCGGGCACAGTACAAGGCAATTGTGCCTAGTGTGAGTACAGACTTGGTTTGGTAGCTACCTAGAGAACTTTCCGTTATCATGTTCTGCTTAGATAGCTAAGTATTTCCATCTTTCTACCTCAGATCCCAGATTTCCTTTCTTTTATTTCATTTGATGTCATTACATTTTTGTCCCATACTTTTGTGGAAGCTGCTATTTAGCACTGAATTCTGCCACACTCTGCCACACTGAACAGTATAGATATGGATGGGGTGAACAGCCTTTAGGATGTGTCTAACATAACTGACAGGAGGGATGTACTGTATAAACACAATATGTCTAGTATGAACTGCACTTTTTTCCTCAGGCATATGATACAGAACGTATACAGAACAGAACGATACAGAACATTGCTGTAGCAATTATGCATCGTTTTGATAGAGATACAGTTTAGACCAGTGCACCTTTAAATCTCAGAACTGTTGAATCCCTGGTTTATGTTTCTCTGCCTTGCAGAAGAGAGTATTTGGAAATAATATCTCGACTAAATAGAGTGAGAAAGATCAAATGCTACTGCCAGAGTTTTACCAGCTTCTTATATTGCAGTTTTACAAGCAAATTATAAGTTTGACCATACTTCAAATTTCAATTTAGGATTAGAAGGGATGCAGATATCAAGTAAGTATGTGTAAGTAAGCTTCATGTTACCACTTAAAGGTCCTAGAGAATCCCACATCAATCACAAGAGAGCCTGAACAGTAATTCAAGGATTATAATTAAGCACAGGGGAGTGGTTTAGTGAGGAGCCATATGAGTTGTGTGTGATTTGCTGCACAATGGCATAGCCAGCATGGGTCCCTGTGTGATCTCTGAAACATGACCCATCCACGAAGTATGTAACATCCGCATCAAGAAGTGGTTCATATTCTAAGTCAGGTCGAAGATTGGAATATGCAACGGACTATGCAGCACATACATGTGCAGTTCCTTCAAAGTTGAATGGGATGCACTCTGCTGGATTTGTAATGCCACATTTGGATATGGTGATGTCGGGATATGTGAGCAGCGTGCAGTATTGTAGGGTTCGAGCTGATGTGAGTACAAACTTGCCTTGCTCCAGTAAGTCCGTTATCTTGTGGTGGGTGTATATTATTACCGGATACCCCATTGTGAGCGATGCCGCCTTGTTTTAGGCATAGTATACTGCTGCTTCACCCTGGTAACACGGGGACCAGCCCTGTGCCACTCCATCCATTTTGGTACTGTAATACTCTATGGCTTGCTTCTGCCGTCCTGTGCAGGTTTCCTGCATCAATACTGCCGACGCGTAGCCACCTCTTCGATTGGCTACATATAGATGAAAAGGCTTTGTGTAGTCGGGTGTTGCCAGTACAGGTGCAGTCTGCAGTTCTTGTTTGATGGACTCGAAGGCAACCATTGCATCAGAGGTCTATTCGAGTGGAGCTGTTAAATGTCAAGAACCTGCTGTCTTCATCATTGCTTTCAATGGGGCAACCTTAAGTGCGTAATCTTCCACCCATTCTGAGCTAAATCCTGTCATCCCCAAAAATGTCATCATCTGACCTACTGTTGCGGGTCTGGGAGCGCTGCTTATACCTTTGAGATGGTTTTGGACTACTTCTCGTGTGCCCTGAGATATATAATTCGGCCCAAATACTCAACTTGGGGCTGACAATACTGGAGTTTACTCAGCGAGGCCTTGTGGCCTCCTTGAACCAGTCTGATTAACACTGTGATGGAATCTCTGTGGCATTCCTCAAGGGTTGCAGAGCAGAGCAAAAGGTCATCCACATATTGTATTACCCTACTTGTGACGTCCACTCCGGCCAGTTCCTGCTAAAGGACTTGATTAAAGATGTGGGGCGAATGCTTGAACCTCTTTAGCCAGGGGAATGCTGAAGAAGGCTGAGCACAAGTCTATGACTATGAAATACTTGGCTTCTACAGGGATGTTTGACAGCAGTGAGTGCGGGTTGGGTATCTCAGCCGGATAGTCTTCAACGGCTTCGTTCACAGCTCTGAGATTGTGCACCAAACGCCACTTAGCTTTATCTGCTTTTGGCACAGGCAAAATAGGCGTGTTTCAAGGGCTTCGAGTAGGAATTAGCACTCCTGCCTCTAACAGTCCAGAGATGGTTTTTTCAATGCCTTTTAGGGCTTCCATTTTCAATGGGTACTGCAATTTTCTAGGCAAGCACATGCCAGGTTTCAGTGTCACTTGCACTGGGGACACATTCTTTACCAGTCCTACATCTGTGTCATGTTGGGACCATAAACATCCTGGTACTTCCTGAAGCATCAGTTCTTTTAGGTCAGCCCCCCTTTCTCCCTCCCCATGCTTGAGGCTGACCATTTCTTTGCATGTGGATACTAGTTCTACTTGCTCCGGTATTCCTAATGCAGATGCTTCACAAAGGATTTTTGTCATCTCCCCATTTTGGTTGTGCCACATGGTGCCCAGTGGGAAGCAATGTTGTTTCTGCTGCCCTCTTCATCATGTTTCCTAGACTTTTTGAGGTGTGCCCATCTCTTATTAAGGTGGTAATGTGGGGCACAGCTTCTGGCACGTCATACAATCTGGCAATGAACTCATTGTTTTCCACATTCATGGCCACTCCTTCCGGGCCCACAACAGCATAAGATGTTAGTACCTGTACTTTCTTTTCTTTAGTTTCTTTCTTACACTCTCAAACCCCAAGTTGATTCCTGGTTGGAACTTCATTGTGCAGTGATGAGGCAGCTGTGGTTTCGTCATATTGGGGGAGCTAGCAAAATATACTCTCCCCAGATTGGAGAAAATGATGGGGCACTTTTTCCACTTTGCCCAACCAGTACACGTTTGCCAGTTCCTCGTATAGGGCTGTTTTACTCATCATCTGGGCAGCCACACCCACATCACCAATGTGTACCCCTTCAGGTGTGCACAAGATTTGCAGGTTCAGTTTGCGTAATGCATCTCTTCCCAACAGATTTATGGCAGTGTCTTCGGATATTAGGATGGGAATTTGGATGACTTTTTCTCTGATAGCTAGGCAGACTGGAGCCGTCATTGGAATTAGCTGCGTTTGTCCATCGGCACCTGTCTTGGTGAACCCGCCGCCGCCATACGCCCGAGGGGTATATCCATTGCGCAAGGGGGGAGGTCCTTAGAAAAATCAAAGGGCAGGGCTACTGGTCACCATACTTACAGGCACCTGTAGATAGGGTGTTGAGGGAATTTGAAATTTGTGCACAATACAACATCAGAAAGGGCATCACCATTACCCAAAGTGCCACTACACCTAGTCATTGATTATGTTGACATGATACATCCAGTAAGGGGATATAGCTACAGATTAGTCATTATTGACAAATTTGGCAGAAAAATGATAAGTGATTCCCACAAGAGCTTAGACTGCTATTACAGTTTTGAGGATTCTCACTGGAAGAGGTGTTCCAGATTTGGCATTTCGCCCATCATCTGCTCTGACAATGACGCATCAAGTAATATAGAAACCCTGAGAAATGCTATAGCTTGGCTGAAAGCTTAATGGAAACTGGGATGCGCATATCACCACCAGATTCAGGATATAGTTAAAAGGATAAATGGCACATTGAAAGCAAAATTCGCAAACATCACCCGACAGATGTGTTGCCACTAGCCTTGATGCACTGCAGAACTCAAATGCTATGTTAGCAGAAGGCTAATGCTAGACCCAAGCCTTAGTCCTTATGAGACGCCCCAACGGGACAACTGCTAAGTAATTTGTGAGCTTAAAGTAAACAAATTAGGGGTTAGGGTAAAACAACAGAGGCCAGGAGAAAAGAATCCCAAACCAATGTAGTTAAAACTGAGATCGCAGCAGGATTAGGGTCAGTGCAGTTACAGCTTAAAGTTACAGCTTGCAGTAACAGCTTAAAGTCCGCATATATGCTGAAATATATTCTATAATAAGAACCTGGCCTAGGATGTCAAATGTTTCTAATACCTTTTATAAGCAGCATCCTAAGATTGAGTAAATGATAATTGCTAATTAATAAGTTTCCTTTTAATTTGATAGATCTCCTTAAACTGCGATAAGTTTCCTTTTATTATCGTCTAAAATACATGTCATGTTTGTTCTGTGATGTGTGCTCACCACTAGAGTCATTACTTGGGGAATGAATGCTCAGCGTGAGTTCTACAGGGTGTGATCAAAGAGGTGATCATTGTCTAGGATTAAAGCATTGTTAGTGTATGTGATTGAGTGAGAGATGAGAGTGAATGGTAATGTCAGGAAAAGATTAAGGAGGAGGCAAGACTTCAACATTTAGATTACCACAGTAAGTACTATTACTAGACCCCTGCAGGTATGTATGGTTAAATTCCAATTGGCTCACCACTATAGCATGCCTGATCTTACAGGAGCAGAATGGCATTGACCTTCAACAATACATGGACAATGGTGAGCGATTATGTGTACTGTTGCTTGGGGCATGAGGGGCTGCCTCCCAGTGCTGCAGCTGCAGCAATGTGTGGCTAAGCCACAGGCTTGACCAAGAATTGAAAATCGTGGCAAGAAATGTGATGGCAACCAGCAGCAACGGAGAGTACCTGTGAGACCACCTTTCTCAGGTACTGGTTCAGACATTGTCTGATGGGGTGATGAACTGGAGTCACATGACCACCATGTTTGTGTCTGTTGAGATGCTGGCAGAAGACATCATCAAAGCAGCTCGCGGTGAAGAGAACCCTTGCCCGAAGTGAGAACGAAAGGCGGGAGGCAAGACTCCGTCTAGCATGCCCGGCAGACCTCAGCGGGACGGGAAGTCCTGTTTGACATACGAAACCTGTTCAGAATGGGCATCCTCACTACTGCAGTAATAATTGCCTTCCTCCGCTAAGATGAGGTTATGCGAATAGGGGGTATTTGCATATTTAATGCTCAAAATGATTACACTTCCTCCTTGGCCTGTCTCATGACTTGTCTATGCTATGTGTGGTGTTTTTGTTCTGTATACTGGTACAGTGAGAGCCTCCGCTAGGAAGACTGCAAGGACTGTGGGTGAAGTGCTAGCAACCTCTCCCCGTGGTCCCCACGAGCGTCTCCACGTGGCGTATAGTCACAAGACGCAGAAGATGACCAACTAATGAACCGGTATCGACTTTGGAAGCCCATAAAGGGGGAATGTGGAAGAATTCTCTGTACTAAACTTAGTGTGAACTCTTGTTTGTTTTTTATTGCTTCTGTGTTATTGAGGTTTCATGTGGGCTAGCTGCTCGGCAAAAGCTGACAGCATAGATCAGAGGTGTGAAGTCCAGAGGAAGAAAAACAGATGTGCTCAGTGCGGTGTGCGACATATGTCTAAATATAATGATGCAAATAGACACCTCAGCCTGCTAGATACTTGTGTGCAGATGCCAGCGTGATTGTTATCCCCTTTTCATGTATCTGCAGAGCCAGCGTATCCGCTGATTCACAGCCTATGGTAAAAGTGCGTGATAACTTTGCCTTAAACGTCAATATAAGTGTGAATAAAAATTAACATGCCATGGTAAGGTAATAGTTTGGGAGTGGTGCAGAAAGCACCGGGACATCTGGCAGTTGAATACCCTGAATGTGCTGGGAGCGCGGGGTGTCACAAGAGCTCCGCTGCACCTGCAAAGTTGCAAAACGAGATAAGATGAATAGGTTAATTATAGAAAGGTGTGAAAAAGGGTGGGCTCTTGCCCCCTCTGCAGCATTAAGTGTAGTGTAAAGAAGAGGGGGACCTTGCCCCCTCTGTAACGATAAGCAAAGCAAAATTCTCGGAAATCAACCACGGTGCAGTGGGGTCACTTGAGACATGTCACGCCCCAAGGGCCGGGGCAATGAATATGTAACTTTGGCAAAGTATATATATACACCTTAACAACAAGGAAAAGAGGTCTGTCTTTATCTCTCCTGGACCCTGTCCGCGTGTATCTGCATCTGTATTTCATTGGACCAATTAAACATTTATCATTGAAGTTTGATTCCTGGTGATTTGTGCGTCGCGTAAATTTGGATCCGATTTGCCATAACAGTTGCTGCACACCTGAACTTGTTTTCCTGATCTGTATTTATGTGATCTCTTTCTCTCTCTGCAGCATCAGACTTGACTGAACTGAACTATATTATCTGGACTTTATTCATGGGCAGTATCTCACTATCTCCACATTGTTCATGGGCAGGTGTGGCTGGCCCAAAGCTGGGAAACATTTTAATCAAAATGGTGAAGGGGTATGACACCACTGTAGTATGGCAACATTGAAAAGCAATGTTATACACAGCTGTGCCAACTGGAAGAGTAAATTATATATTGAAAATAAAAATGAAATACATTGGGCTACAGATTTCACGCTGTGGTTTGTATGCTCTAGTAAATGGCTTATGAAGTTCTAGGATGTATAGGGCACTCTTTCTAATAAAGGACTTTAAATCAGTAACATTATGATAACATTAACATCTGTATATCTTTACAATTGCTTTATACATAACAATCTGGTCATGACAGCATAACATGAGTGACTGATCAAATGATTTTAATCCATCCATCCATTATCTATACCGCTTTATCCATCTGGGTCGTGGGGAAGCTGGAGCCAATCCCAGCATCTTTGGG
>JAQQZR010000921.1:0-12569 GCA_030068235.1 Notoglanidium macrostoma | reverse complement strand
AACAACCGCTCAACTAAGTAAAGAGAAACAACAGTCCATCATTATCCAGTCTCTTTTAAAGTCATAAAAATAAAGAAGAAAATTGAATTAGAAGGTGTGTCTAAACTTTTGACTGGTAGTTTGTATGCTGATTTCTATATAAGATTAGCTGCTGAGCTACAACCTTTTCTAGGATCTTGCAGATAAAGTAAAGATTTTATATTGACCTATAGTTTGACTGCTGAATAGAGTAAAGGCCAGGTTTTTTGATCAGTGGTTTAATCAGAATGGGATTGACTCTAGCTTCCTCTGACAGATAAACGGCATAGATAATGGATGGATGGATGGGGATAAAATATTATAATTATATGCGCTATATAAAAAAATACTTATTTCACACTTTTTAAAGTATGTTGGCAGATCGTGTGGCCGCTGGCATGGTACCAAACATTGAGATGCCATATGCAACCACTGGACTAACAGCGGGCTTTAAACCCTTGTAGCATAACCTGATGTGAGATAAAGAGGACACCACTTTCTCCGAGGAAGACTAGGAATACCAAGTATTAGTTCAGTGTAAAAACAAGATAGGCATTTGCAGAATAATACTTTATTATACAGATCCAGAGCTTGGCTCAGCATGTCACTGACACCAGGAACAAATGTGTAAAGGCTGTACAAAGGCTTTTTAAATATCGCCTGAAAAGCACGAAGAGGTGTAATTGATGTCTGTAATATTTATTTATTTTTTTATTTATTTTCTAAGTAGAACAAGTACACAATGCATCATTTCAAAACCCATTTCTTTCTTTAATATTCACTTGTGCAAAGTTTCAGGTGTTTGTGGAGCTTTAATGTGTTACTTGTCATAAAGTTTCTTTCTGATTTACCACGTGGCATATAACACATCTCGAGCATTAAACATGTGTGCTGTAAAAGAGGTGAAATAGCTGATTATCTGTTGATTCTTTAATGATTTTACACGAATGTGTTTAATTTCTGTGTTTATGCTCATGCACGCATGCACACGCACACACACGGGAAATATTAACATTATAGAATTTAATACACAGTATGTCATGAACACAATATTAAATTTGGTTTTTGCACACACACACACACACACACACATGCGTGAAGCAGTTCTATATGTTTACACTATGATTTAAAATGCAGTAGAAAAGATGTGTGTCAATACTGAAGGATTTTGCATGATAAAACCTGATTCCAGCCTGAAGTAAGGTTGAGCTGAGTGGATAAAAGCTGTGATCAGTCACGGTTCTGAATTATTCACCACCTCTTAACGCTGTAAGACAGAGAACAGGACAGAATGACCCCATCACCCAGCAAACCCCATCAATCAGAAGTCCCTACACACACACATTCTCAAACCCCAACCCTAATCTTATCTTCAGTAACCGAAAGGAAATATTTTGCCTTTTGTTTGTTTATACACTTGTTTGAACTAAATAAATAAAAAAATATTTAAAATTCAGGATTTTAAATGTCATTTTGAGGATATTTCATCCTTTTTGGTCCTCAGAAATCTGTTAATTATTCTACTATTCTATCCTATTAAATATTTAATATTGGTTTGTGTGTGTGTGTGTGTGTGTGTGTGTGTGTAGAAACAGTAACTCACTGTAGTTTCTCCAGTTTACAGTGTGGATCCTTCAGTAGCTCAGAGAGCAGCTTCACTGCTGATTCTCCTGAATTAGTTTTGCTTAGGTTCAGTTCTCTGAGATGTGATGTGATGTTTGACCTCAGAGCTGAAACCAGAGCGGCAAAACCTTCATCTGTAATACTGCAGAAAGACAACCTGTGCAAAGCTCTCACTGTCTCACACACAAACATGTTGGTGTAAACTTGCAGTATCAGAAATTGTTTACAATTTGTGTGTATGTGTGTGTGCCTTCCACAAATTTGGGTCCTGGGAGTTTGATGATTTTGCACAGCACCTTAGCTGTTCCTAGCACCTCAATTTTCTGGACAGAGACCTCAGTTGTTGTAACTGGAATCTGTTGGAGCCACTCTCCAAGTTATGCTCCTAATGCTCCTATTACCACAGGGACCACTGGGACTTCACCATCCACATCTGTTCCAGTTGTTCCTTCAGGCCTTCATCTTCTCATGCTCCTTCTTCCGGAAGTTACTGTGCCACATCTATCACTACTGCTGCTTTCTTCTCCTTATCATGCACCACTCTATCTGGTAGGATGGCCAGCAACTGCTTGTTTGGAACTTTTGTCTGGAAACTTGAAGTCCCACAGGATCTTAGCTCTGTTGTTCTCAACCACTTTTGTTGGTGCCTCCCATCTGGATTTAGGAGCTTCTGGCCCATACTTGGCACAGATGTTTCTGTACAATCACCTGGTTATGCCTTTTAGTGTATGCTGTCCCATACACTGACAGGAAAATGGGAAGACTGCGTAAAAAATGTCTGTAATGCAATGTAATTAATGTAATGTTAACATAACTTCTTTTCAAAAAAGCAAAATAATAAAGATTGTGTCACTGTTCCAATACTGTATAACATCCATCCATTATCTATACCGCTTTATCCGTCTGGGTCGTGGGGAAGCTGGAGCCAATCCCAGCATCTTGCGGCGAGAGGCGGGGTACACCCTGGGCAGGTCTCCAGTCCACCACAGGGCCAACACAGACAAACAGCCACACACGCTCGCATTCACACCTACGGGCAATTTAGAGTAGCCAGTTGACCTAATCTGCATGTCTTTGGACTGTGGGAGGAAACCGGATCACCCGGAGGACACCCACGCACGCACGGGAAGAACATGCAAACTCCGCACAGAAAGGCACACTGGGTGACCCGGGGATTAAGCCCAGGACCTTCTTGCTGTGAGGCGACAGTGCTAACCACTTGCACCACCGTGCCGCCCGACTGTATAACAATAGTGCCTTATTTTATTGCCTTAAAATCAGATGGGACTCTAAGATAAGGTTGTACATTACTGTTAGTGACACAACTAGGAAATGAGTAAAGAATGTAAATAAACTAGGTTCAAACGAAGGTTTGAAAGGTTATTTTTTTAAATAAATGAAAAGTTCTCATTTTAGTTCTCATAAAACCACAAGTTTCATTCTCATTTAAATATGACCAAGTAGCTATTTCTTTACTGTGATTATTGTGATTATGAATGTAAAAGTACAAAATATTATCTAAGATATCCTGGAACTCTGGCTCCAATATTTGGGTTGCATTACTTAAACTTATTACCCAGACTGTGGGTGAGCACTTTTCCTTTTCTTTTTTTCCACAGTAAGTCTTTGTGCCCTCTTGCACTTTTTCACCACAATAGTGGCACAATGCTCATCTGTCAAGGTCATTTGATTAAAATAGGGAAGAGATTACACACTATATTATGTTCATTGTCACAGCTAATGTCAGTCACACAGGGGACTTATGTAACATTTGAAAGCTTAACATTACCTGTCTCTTGGCGTAATCTCATGGCCACTTCTATGTTTTCTTACAGTTCTTGCTGAATTAAGAAATGTCAGAGGCTCCCATGCCAGACGTTTGTCTATATAAAGTTTAAACATAGCAGAAGATCATGGTTAAAAAAATCACGGATCAATATTACGGTTAGAAAAAAAGGTAGTCTGGAACCCATGAGGGTTGTTCAACTGATCTCATATTTGTACAAATGCAAGCTGTACATGCATATCTATGGTGTATCAAAACTCACTTACTTTGCCCCTACTAAATCCTAACCTTACCTATTTTCGATAGACATCTAATTAATTCAATAAATTAAATGAGCATTTAACTTTGAAAAAGTATTGCAGGTTCTTGGTGGAAGCTTTTATTTTCTTTTGCTTTAGTGTGAGAAAGACACTGACCTGCAATAATGATGGAAAAATAATGTACAGTGATGCTTGAACATTTGTGAAACCTTTCTGCATAAATATGACCTAAAACTTCAGATTTTCATACAAGTCCTGAAAGCAGACAAAGAGAACCCAATCAAACAAATGAGAAAAAAGATTATACTTGTGTCACATCAGCACAGGAGTCCGTTCCAGACTCCGTTCCTCAGAACACCCCGCAGCCTACAATCATGGCCAACAAGGACTGCGATACACAAACTCTCTCATGTTCATGTTCCCCTGAGTTCTGATTATAAACACCAGGACTCAATCACATCCCAATTACACCAAGACTACTCACACTCATATGCATTGTAACGTGTTCATTCAGCGTTTACGTCTGATTGCTGTGCTGGTTTTGATCTTGATCTGGTTCCCATTTTTACTACTTTGGTGTTGCCCTTGATATTGTTGTTTGTACATTGCCTGACCTTTTGCCTGAAACTGTCTTTGTTTGTATCACATTTTGGATTTGTCTGTCCTGATCATAATTATACTCTTCACCTGCAACTGCAGCTGCCTCCAGCGCATTACCTGACAACTTGTTCATTTATTTATGAGGAAAATGATCCAATATTATATCTGAGTGGCAAAAGTTTGTGCACCTCTACGATTAGCGCTTTCATTTGAAAGTGAAATTAGGTTATGTGTTTTCAATCAGTGGGCTTGAGAGGGTGTCCACTTTTATTGAAAAGAACAGAGACCTATCAAAGTCTGATCTTCACAACATGTTTTTGGAAGTGAATCCTGGCATGAACAAATGAGATTTGTTGAACAAATGAGAAGAGTTGTTGATGCCCATCTGGCTGGAAAAGATTACAAAACAATGCCTAAAGAGCTTGGTCTCTATCAAGTCTCAGTTAGACAGATGGAGGAAATTCAAGATCATTGTTCCCCTCTCCAGGAGTGGAGACCAACAAAGATCACTCCAAGAGCATGGTGTGTCATAGTCAGCGAGGTCTCAAAGGAAACCAGGGTAACTTCTAAGGAACTAAAGGCCTCTCTCACATTGGCTGATGTTAATGTTCATGAGTCCACCATCAGAAGGACACTGAACAACAATGTTGTGCATTGCAGGGCTGCAAGGAAAGACACTGCTCTCCAAAAAGAACATTTCTGCCTGTCTACAGTTTGCTAAAGATCACACAGACAAGCCAGAAAGCTAGTGAAAGAATTCTGTAGCTGCATGAGACCAAAATAGAAATTTTTGGTTTAAATGAGAAGTGTTATGTCTGGAGAAAGGAAAACACTGCATTCCAGCATAAGAACTTTATCCCATCTGTGAAACATGGAAGTGGTAGTTTCATGGTTTGGGCCTGTTTTGCTGCATCTGGGCCAGGACAGCTTGCCATCAGTAATGGAACAATGAATTCTGAATTATACCAGGAAATTCTAAAGGAAAATGTCAGGACATCTCGCAGTGAACTGAATCTCAAGAAAAAGTGGGTCATGCAGTAAGACAATGACCCTAAGCACACAAGTTGTTCTACTAAAGCATGGTTAAAGAAGAATAAAATTAATGTCTTGGAATGTTTACCTGGATTGTACTAGGTCATGTTTATGCAGAAATATAGAAAATTCTGAAGGGTTCACAAACTTTCAAGCACCATTGTAGGCTTATATTATAATGTACAAATGAATAATCTTACTTTCAGCACAATTTCAAATTCCACAAGAGGTTACATCCTTTTGCAGTGAATGTGGGCTTGTGTGTGAAGTCCACTATGATGTCTCGCATCCCAGCTTTCTGAGGAATGTCCTATAAAACAGACAGAAATTACTGTTCCATAAATGTTTGTTTGTTTTTTTAGATAATTTCCCTTTGTCTTGGTAAATGCATAATGTTAGTGATGGGCATAAGCCTTACCTTGTGAATCTTTGAAGTATTTTCAGTTTATTCAAGTCGTTGCCTAAGAGGTCAAGGACAAGACTCTGTCACAACGAGGGTAGAGTTGGATGCAATAGCAGTGAAAGCATTTATTAAGATCACAGGCAGATATATAGCAGGCAGAAGCATAAACAAAGACAGGCCGGGGTCATGCGACCAGCAAACAACATACACACGGTAATCCAAAGAGTAAAATACAGAAACGCAGAACAGGGTCATACACAGAGAACACTAGCAGAATCAAAAGGCCTGGCAAGGTCAGGCTAAGGAACACTGAACAATTACTTTTCAAATGAGTGAGTGAGTGCAATTCTCTTATACTGTGTGTGACGGAACAAACATGAGGCCACTGGGACATTCGGCTGGGACAATGTGTGCTGGGGCTTGTCAAATCTCATGGTCAGTTTCCCAAAATATGGTAGGAATGAAACATGAAGGAGGTAAAATGGGGTTGTGGATGCAAGATAAGGAGTCAGTTTTTGTGTTTTTCGAGCCTGGGCAGTAAGAAACAGGGAATTGGAACTTGAAGAATAGTGCCCAATGAGCAATAACAGGCTTAGGTGTTTCGCTAACTTCAGATATTTGAGTTTACGTGAGAACAAAGCTATTGGATGTAATTTGAGCCTTTTGCTGCTACTCTGTGATAATATAGCTCCCACTCCTGAATTGGAGGCATCTGCATCCATCACAAATGGTCATTCTGAGTCTGGGTGAGGAAGGATGGGAGTGGTGGTGAAGGCTTTTTTCAGGAGGTTAAAAGCCTCCTCAGCAGCTGGATGCCACCTGAGCTTTCGAGGGGCTCCTTTTAGGAGCAAGGAGAGTGTTGTGGCAATGGAGCTAAAACTTCAGATAAAATGTCTATAGAAATTGCCAAATCCCAGAAATATCTGAAGATCTTTGATAGTTTGAGGTTTGGGCCATTCTGTGACTACAGTGACCTTAGGGTCCATGACAATACCCTCATAGTTGAGTACATAACCCTAGAATGAAACCATGTTTACCTGAAATTCACACTTCTCTACTTCAATGTAGAGCTGATTCACAGAAAGACAGGTGAGGACTTGCTTTGCATGGTTCACATGAGTTTCCAGGGACGGACAGTAAATCAGAATATCGTCAATGTAGGCTTTGATGCATTTTCACAGCATCAAACTCAGTACATCATTGAATGTAATACACTTTGCATGCAGGATAGACCATACAGCATGACACAGTATTTGTAGTGGCCAGAGGAGGTGCTAAAGGCCGTCTTCCACTTGTCACCCTCATGCATACGCACCAGGTTGTAAGAGCTGTGCAAATCCAGTTTTGTGGAGAGCAGGGTTGAGCGTAACTGTTCAAGTGCTGCCAGGACTAAGGGTAGAGGGTAGGGATATTTTATTGTACTCTGATTCAGGCCCCTGTAGTCAATGCCTGGGTGAAGATCCCAGCCATGGCAGGGGATATGGAGGGTAAGATATAGCCCTGTCCTAGTGGTTTCTGTACATACTCCTCCATGGCTCTCTGTTCGGTGAGTGACACAGGATAAATGAGATTGCACAGACATGTGGTACCTGGTAGCAGATGGCTAGCGCAAACATAGGGATGTTACATACATAGGGACATAGTAGGTAAACTGCTATCTTTGGTGTGATGAATCTGCTGTGATGTTTCCTGCCCGTTTCCTGACTTTAGATCTGTATAAATCCTGAATGGAGGGCAGGTCATCATCAATGATTATTCTGCAGACCTGGCTGTCTGACAGACCTGACTGTTTCGTGATAAAGTCCACTGACTTAGAGTTGAATGTGTTTGGTGCAGTGGCTGATGGTGCTTGATCCGATGGGGCCATCATTGATGGTGCGGATGCATATGGGTTGTTGGAGAGCTCAGAGAGGAATGTTGAGGTGCACAGTGGTGTCATGGTTGATTAATTTGGAGCCTGCTCCTGAGTCAATTAAAGCCGTAAGAACAGAAAATTGACCTGAGTGCATGATCTGTACTGGTAGCATATACAGCTGAAAGGAAAGAAACTATTTGGCACTCACTGAGGTTTTGTGCTGGGAAGTAGGAGTTCCCGGCTTCATATCAGTTGAGCTGTTCATTGAAGCTGAAGTGGTGTGGCGGCATGCTGGGCAGTTCAGAATGGTGTGTGAGGAATCACCACAGTAGAAACACAGCTTCTGCGGCGCCATCGCTCACATTCAGCAAAACTCAGCTTGGCTCTCCCGATTTGAATGGGCTCGGGTACCTTGGACAGGCTGCACCAGCTGATTGGATTGATGTGGTAGCTGTGATACTGAATCGGGTATTCGAGACAAATGACGATTTCAATAAGGGAATCGAGGCTAGTTTGATCTTCCCGGCATTTGTGGCAGGTGGTGGGGATGACTTGGCAGGTGGTGGCGTGGCAGCTGGTGGGGAGGGGTTGGCACTAGATGGAGAAGATGCTAGTGGGGATGGAGTAAAATGGAACTCCACATTCTCCTGCATATTTAGAATCTTTTCTTGTAGATCAATATTTATTGCCACCTGCACCTCACAGACCCTTTCATCAAAAGAACTGTCGATCTGTGTAAACAAATCATGGGATCATGAGCATCATGGGAAATTACAATCCATATCCAATATAGATTGTTAAAACACCAAAATTTACCTGGTAGTGCTCTGGCACCTCCGATGGATAACGTGTCTCTCTCACAAACATTAAAAAGAATGGAGTGTTGACAACTGCATCTTGGAGCGTAGTCCAAACATAAACATGTCCGAATACATGTTACAATTTTTTGCTTTCTCATCCACCTGCTTGCCAAGACTTCTGCATTTAACAGTGTTTGTGTTTAGAAATTGGACATATGATTCTTGTATAACACCAGGTTTTTAGAGAAACCTTACTTATATGCAATTGGAGTGCTCCTGAACTGAAAAATGAATTATCTCTATGAAAATAAATAAATAAATAAATAAATAGTAAAAATATAAAAAAATTGTGTATTTGTACTTCTAAAAATATGTGCAGTCAGGAATATAAACAGATTGATTCTTCTTACTTTTCAATTTATTATTGAGCCTTAAAGTTTAATAGAATAATATTAAAAATTAGGAATATCGAAATAAGAAGAAAACATACATGTTCAGTGTGAATAAGGATAAATAAATACAATATGAAGTAGTTGTAGTAATTTTTATTAACCACTAGATGTCATAGTGGAGCAAAATGTCAAAAGCTTCAAAAGCTTGTCTTAGTCTTCTTTTTCGTTCAGGCCCAGCCCACTGCTACATGTCCTGCCCCCATTGGCTGCGCCTTCTTACCCGCCACGTGCTGCATTGGGATTGGTTGGCTGTACAAGTATATAAACTCATCAGCCTACACATAAGACACATAAGCATGCACACGGACATTTACAGAACGTACAGACTAACGCCGAACTCTTGCCAATAGAGCAGCATTATGAAGCATTATTTGAAAAAAATACAATTTTCCAGCAGTCCTATTATATACAGAAACAATGAGATACATGAATATAATTCAAATGACTTACAACCACTCAATATACTCAAACAACCTTGCTTACTTATAATTCGAAACTTTACAGCAAAGAGAATTTCTTACGGACTTGGCTGTTACTACGGTTACGGTCATGTCTTGACTGCCTTTCATGTTATTGAAGAAGCAGCAAACTCAGAAATACTTTGCATTTTCTCACATGAACACACATCACTGGTATATAAAGCTTGCTTTACAAAATTGTGTAACACTGATCTGGCTCGAGATCAGGCTTTTATTAAATTGCTTGGTGATACTACTCCACTTGGTGATGGCATACAAAATAAAATTGGTAAAATCAATGGATATGAAAACATGTACTTTTACACTTCAATCCCAGATGGAAAGGTCCAGAAGCAGGAGGGTAAAATCCTACGAGCAAATTCAAGCATGAAGGCACAGATGTGTACTGATGCATTTGTTATATCTGTAGCAGGTAAACCTGGAGACAGTGGCTCACCTGTTTACAATACTAATGATGAACTGATTGGCATATATCGGGGGAGCTTTACATGCCCTGGCACCCCTGAATATGGCCACTGTTCTTCAATTTCTCCAAAGGTTTTACCCTGGGTCTAAACCCCAGTGTCTGTGAACAACTGTGAATCCTACAACAAAGGGCTTGCAAAGTATATTGAAAAGGATTCCAGACATTTCAATTTCAATTCTATTATTCGAAAATTTGCTGATGTTTTGAAATTCCATACTTCAGAGAGAATCAGAATTGTTACCTATCTTTCATTCTTTTTCATAAGTGTAATTAATATGCTTATTTGTATCCTTTCCTTTCTAGCCTTGTTTAGCATATGGCAAATTTTTTGAGATTCATTTAATTTTCAATAAAAATTCCTCTGTTTTGAACCCATCAAGCTTTTGTCATCATTGAGTTTAACATGGTTTTATTTTCTTATTAACAAACCTCGTTAAAGGATAGTTTAAGTGTCATTTTCCTGAACTATTTAACCCGCCTTAGATAATCCTTATACTAGAATTCTCATACTATAATAAATCTTTTATTCAATGTATTAGATTTTCATTAGATTGAAATTCAGAGAGGTTCATGAAGAAAAAAAACAAATAATTAAACAAGTTATGAAATACAGTTACGCTCAGTCATTAAACATGATCCTACAAAGAGTTAATGAGCAACAAGTTATTTACCAAGAACAATTGACACAAATCATGTGACAATAAATCATGAAGGTCAAAGTACACATTCTTCTACTTAGTTTATGACCTGTTTCATTTAATCACAGCTAGAGTGAGTACTTATTGGTTTCAAATAAAAATATCCTCGTGGTAGTAATAATGCCATTATTCGGTGCTCACAGCAGTGCTTGCAATTTGTGAACTCTTTAGAATGTTCTATATTTCTACAAAAAACATGATCAAATTTTCACACAAGATCCTAGAAGTAGATAACGAGAACTCAATTAAACAAATGAGACAAAAATATTATACTTACCAATTTATTTATTGAGCCAAATGATCCAACAATACACTCAGTAACTGTGAGTGGCAAAAGTATGTGAGCATTTGTTTTCAGACCTTTTGTGCAGCAATAACTGCTTCTAAATATTTCTGGTAACTGCTGAGCACATTGGCTTGGAGGAAATTTTGGCCATTCCTCTATACAGAACAGAATATGGTTTGTGATTTTGGTTGGCTCTTTTGTTTGTCAAAAATAGCATCTAGCGGGACAGGATGCAGGTGCGGTTTCAGTTCTTTATATAAATCATCAGGCAGAGGTACAGAATCGTGAGGCAGGAGCAGAATCACAATACAGGCTCGGTGATTCACATGATCCGGCGAACAGGACAAAACAGGCAAGGCAGAGAATCAATAACCAGGAAACCAGAATAAAGTCATACACTTGAAATCAACCACGAGTTATAAGGGCTTTGGCACTAGCAGTCACAAAATGAGGGCTAAACTATTGCTTCAGATAGTCATTGTGAAGCTAAGAGTCTTTTAAGGCATCGTCTTGAGTGTGTGTGTGTGTGAGTGAGAGTAAATTGGAAGCAGATGCGGCGAGGCAGAGCGCACGAGCCACGTCAAGTCGGCCACGTTTTCAGAGCGTGAGGGATCATGGGAGCTCAGAATCGTCAGTGGTGGCCATTTTGTTATGCCGCATGTGTTCCTGGGAAATGGAGTTTGAGTGAGGTGGATGTGAGGGGCTTGATAACTTCTGCTCTGTGGGGATATACTGTTGTTACTGTTGACAAAAATGTTCAAATACACCAAGAGAACTACATGCAGAGAAATACATGTGGATCCTTCACAATCTGTGGAACAAAACAGATCAGACAGAGCAAGACAGCGCAGGCCTAATGTCATGTTTGATGTTAGCAACTAAAAAATACAACTGCGCAAACAATCCGTGAAGCAAACAGTGTGCAAACCGTAGTCCAAGAAGGTAGTGCTGAACTTCCAATACTTGGGCAGAGACCATGCTATCCAGATTGATGCCTCATTTGAAAATCGTTCAGATTGAGGCACTCGAGGAGGACACCTGGTTGTTCTGATGGGAGAGAATGGAAAATTCTCTCCACTTTCTTAGCAGGGCACACTTGCTGGTGAAACATTGGCAATGGCTGACGGAATTGATAATGCCATTTTTCTAGCTATACCGTTCTCTGAATTGGCCAAAGGTGATGCTCCACCTATAACCTCTGTCACAGATGATCATTCATCTGCTGGTGCACTCAAGTCCACAAAGTCTGTCACTAAGAAAAGACTCCGTCTGGAGATAAGCAGATCTATCAGCATCTATCAGGTTGTTTTCCTTCGGCTACTCCTGTTAGGGGTCGCCACAGCGGAGCCATTTTTTTCTGCATGTCTGATTTGGCTATGTTTTTACGCCGGATGCCCTTCCTGACGCAACCCTCGCATTTATCCGGGCTTGGGACCAGCAATACACTAGACTGTGCACTCCCTTGTGGCTGGGTTGGTTTTCGGTCATTTCTGTTCTTTCCTTCTTAGCCTTGTTTATCTATTGCTTAAGTTCGAGAAAGATTACCCCAGCACCATGACAAAGTGATGGAAAAACCAGAGAAAGCAAAGAGCGACATAAGAAGATAAAAAAACAATACAGGAAAAGGAAACAGCACACAGCATCCTTGAACATTTTGCATGCTTCACAGTCCTCCATTTTGAGACTTCAAGTCAAGTCAAGTGTCTTTTATTGTCATTTCAACATATACATGTCGTACAGTGTACAGTTAAAACGAGACAACGTTTCTCAAGGATCAAGGTGCTACATGTAAGGCAACAGAAGTACAAAAG
>JAQQZR010000920.1:0-12574 GCA_030068235.1 Notoglanidium macrostoma | reverse complement strand
AAAAAATCAGCTCTGGTATTTTTCCTATGATCGTTGTTGCACTTGGTTATGCACATGCACACACACATGCACGCACACTTGACACTTGACACTTGACACATACATACACAAATCCACCTTATGACATTTCTCAAATGATGCAAATAATCTTATGTGCATGCCAAAAATGAAAAGCCTTTTTTGGTGTCCATTAACCTTTGAGAGAAGAAGGGGTTAGCCCTGCCAGCACACTCCCAGTCCTTTCCGAAAGTATTGGAATGGCAATTCTTTTATTTTTGCTATACACTGAAGTCTTGGGGATTTGAGAACAAAAGATGAATATGAGATGACAGATTAGAAACCGTTTCCTGATATTTACTTCTACATGTGATAAACTCAGAGCATGGCACCTTTAGTACCTGACCACCCAATCTTTAGGCAAGGAAAATAATTATAACAGATAGTCTTGAAGAAAATTTAAGTAAATAACACTTAATGTCTGGTTGCATATCTCTTTCTTGCAATAACTGCATCAATCCGGGGACCCACTGACATCACCAAACTGTTGCATTCTTCTTTCGTGATGTTTTTCCAGGCGTGTACTGCAGCTTCTTTCAGTTGTTGTTTGTTTTGGGGGGTTTCTTTCTTAGGTCTCGTCTTCAGGGGGTGAAATGCAAGCTGAGTTGGGTTAAAGGCTTGGTAAGTTGTGTTGGCAGGGTTTTGGGTTATTGGCTTGCCACATGATGCAGTTCCTTCCAATTAGATTGAATGCAGTTCTCTGTGAATTGGCAGACAGAATGATTCTATAAACTTCTGAATTCATTCTGCTGCTACCATCATGAGTTACATCATCAATAAAGATTAGTGGGCCTGGTCCAGAAGCAGCCATGCAAGCCCAAGCCGTGACACTACCTCCACTATTCTCTTGGCCGATCAGCTCGTATATTTTGAATCATGAGCAGATCCTTTCTTTTTCCACACGTTGCCCTTCACATCACTTTGGTAGAGGTTAATCTATGGTTGTTAATATATAGCCTTTCGATTCTTACTGCTGATGAGTGGTTTGCATCTTGTGGTCCATGGACAATATTTCTGCCCTTGAAGTTTTCTCCAAATGGTGGATTTGATACTTTGACCCCTGCCCTGTCGAGGGTTTGGTCATGTCACTGATTTTTTTTTTTTTTTTTTTTTGTCACATTCTTCACAGTGATTGTCATCAACTGCTGTACATTTCTTTGGGAAAAACAATTTCTTTCTTTTTTTTTTTTTTAGGGCATTCTAAATTGTTTAATTGCCTATGCCCAAAGCTTGTGCAATGGCTCTGAAAGATTTTCTCTCTATTCTCAGCTTCAAAATGACTTGTTTTCTCCTTAATGATGGTTTAATGATGGTCCTTTTCCATCATTAAAAAAAAATCCATCAAAAAATCCTTTTTTAACAGTAAATGCCATCAAGCAAAACCCAGGACTAAAACCAAGACTAAATGTTCAGAGCCATTAATTCTTTAAAAAATCTAAAAGAGCTCACCTGGGTAACAGCAAGCATCTCGGTCACATGTTCCAATATTTTCAATCACTTGAAAAATTGGTGGGCTCAAACAAAAGGTGCCAAATTCTAAGCTATTTAACACATCTAGATGTAAATATCAGAGAATGAAAGCTGAAATTCTAATCTATAATTTCCTTCATTTTTTATATTAAAGCAGAACATCTTCAGTGTACTGCAAAAATAAAATTCTCAGCCTTTCAGTGTGGACTGTAGACCTGCCATACTTGCTTATTCACATGTAAGGAAAGTGAATGTCTTCAAAAATAAAGAAATGAAAAGTTACTAAGTATCAAAGTAAATAACCAGTAAAAAATAAATCAACTCATACTTGAACTTAAAAGTGCATAAATTCTCTTAGGTACATTGTTATGCAGTTTCAAAGAAAATTGTATCAGTAGGCTTTCAGGCTTCATGATAAACTTGTTACAGTTCTTATGTCTCTGCAGGTAAAAGCCTTAATGATGTTTTTTATAAGAACTGTGATGCATTTCTTATTAAATAGTTGATCATGGGTAGTGGTAGCTTAGTGGTTAAGATATTGGACTAGTGATTGGAAGGTCATGAGTTCCAATCCCAGCACTGCCAAGCTACCTCTGCTTGGCCCTTAACCCTCAACTGCTGGGTGTCTGCCAAATGACATAAATGTAAATAGTTGTTTTTCTGTAATGATGCTTAAAAAAAAGTTGAAGAAAAATACTATTTGTAAATTTTTCTCTTTTCTACTGACACACTAAGGCATTAGGTATATAATAAATGTGGAGTGGCTAAGACTTCTGCAAAGTACTGTATATGCGTTCTTTTTCAAGATGATGCCCTTGCTAATTAATTAATTAATTAATTAATTAGAGACATACACCAGTGCAAATACCTGTTTTTCCTCTACATCTGTAGAGATATTCTTAATGAGGCAAGCCATGTAAGCATATGATAAGTAAATCGGTACCCATATGGTTCCTGTGTTTGTTCACACATGCTCTTGGGTCATGAAGCCCCTTTGGCTGCAGCGAGGCCTTGGCGTGGCTAGTGTGCTACGTATGGTGGCCAAGCATGACTGGAAAGCTAGGACTAATCTATACGTCACTGCTAGTGAGTTTGTGTGATTTCTTTTGCAGAGTGGGCCGGTTATCAACCTGGAAAGACGTCTAAAGGCTGATGCGCTGATCCACACTCCGACACAGCTGTGCTCTCTGTCGGCCCGATCAGACCATTTATGACCTGAGAGCCCCGACCCTGCACTTACTCTGGTGAGTTTTTTTATTGCTTTCCTCTTCCTCTTTCTGTTCTTCCTGCTGCTCTTTTTTGTCCCAGAGCCCAGCATGATGCTCTGCTAATCTGGCACCATGCCTGAGGTCCACCATCTGCTGGGATCTGTAGCGTTTTCATGCTGGAGTTCCTCACTCCTCATCCTGTGGGCCACAGCACCGTGCAATTGATGTGTTTATTTTGTAGAAAGATCAGTTATTGATGTCTTAAACTCAGGAACTGTACATGGTATCACTCTCCCCCACTCCTAACACGTATAATGTAATTAGCTTTCATTTGCACCTTAATGGAGAACCTGATTAAGCACAGTTTTGTTTAAACAACAAGCTACGATGTACAGTTGTGTTGCCTAGTGTCTTTGTGAAACTTTATTAATGGCCTAATTATCATCCATGTCCTCCAGTCAGGACTTTTAATTTAAAATCTAGTGTATGACATGACATTTTTGTCATAAGCAATGAAAACTGTTAGCATTATTCAATGAGCTAGCACATGATTGGTTTTTATGATTGGAGTAGCGTTCTATATGAAAATACAGTAAAAGTATGGGGTAATGTAACTGAGTGTCTGCTGTGCTGCTAAAGAGAGATTTGTTGTCAGCTGCATGAGATTTTGTCCACTCTGATCAAAGAATAATGTCCTAATAATAACATTATAATAATAGATTATAAGAATAGATTGTTGTGGAGGTGTGAATAAACATGCAAATCATATTACAGAGAATGCAGTCATTAATATCTATATCACTAAGGTGCATTGCACTGGTGTAGCCAGGAATTCGTTTGAGGAGTGGTGAGAAATTGTGTGAATCACAATTTTATGAAACATGATTTGTACAGTTACACTGTTAAATATGATGTGCTCATGCATTTTGAGTGGATGCCAGGCAGGAGTAGTGGTGGTGTTCGGAATTTGTCATTTAAATTATTTTAAGGCATGATCTATTGCCAACCAAACCTGCCATATTAATAGCATTAATAGGTCTAGGAAATAAAATGCAGTTATGATATATAACCAACTACACCTGCCGTATTAATAGCATTAATAGGCCTAGGAAATAAAATACAGTTATGACATTTCTAATGAAAAAGATTACAATATTTTCCTAGTACTAATGGGTAAATGACATCTTCATTGGCTGTCACTGATGGTGATATCCCTATACTCAGTGTTGCTGGATGAACTCGGAAAAATGGATTATTGCTTAAACTTGTTTCTCACCATAGGCAATAAAATGTTACCACGTTTAGGTAAACATTGTTTTGATATCTGGAATTGTTAAATATGGAAGAATCATAATGATTACATTGTTGACCTTTTATAACCATCGCTATAGTGCAATTACTGTCCAAAACAATGTTATTTGACATACATACTGTATATAAAATCAGCTGTGTTGTGTGGTGTGTTATGTTAACCATCCTTAATAAGCATTTGAAAGTACCAAAAAATATTTTGGGGTGGGTTCAAACATGAAATTCCACCAGCCTCCAAGTCCCCCAAGATTTTCTTTCACCCCGTGTTCTCCTTGTTCTCGGTGCTGATGCTGCATCACGTTACTTCCCCATCAGCATGCGACGTCTGTCAGACACCTCTGAGGGAACTCTTAAGGGAGCTGTTGTCCTTTGTCATTGTGAGTGCCTTCGCCACATTGGCAGCTTTCACTGTAAGGGTAATCCACACATGAACTGCAGAATGAGCGTTAAAAATAGCTTGCACAGAGCCATTGGCATTTTCTCCACACGTTGGTTCATGAAAAGTTGAGAAGGTCACGCAGATCACCGCTGGTCTACTTTCACACTCGAACAGAAAATGAATTCGACTAATTCCGAGGTTAGTACAAATGCAAAACTGTTGAGAGACGAGAAAAAAGGAGTTTGAGAAGCTCTGAGAAGTCACATTTTCCAAATTGCTTTTGAGCTGTTAACTGCAGTTGATGGCCTTTTAAGATCAAAGGACATGCCAATACACTGAGAAAGCATTCTGTATTCGAATTTCTGCTAGTTCATTGACTTTCCAGGTCAATCATTCAAATGATTTAAAATGACCTTTGTGTGGTTTATACCTGTATTATGGTCAGATTTTTCTTCATGAGCGTTTTGGCACACAGGTTTTTCAGTTTCATAGTTTACTAGGCCACCCTCATTAAAACAAGTACTCATTTACAAGTCCAAAGAAATCAGGCAGAAAATGATGAGACATTTTATGGATGAATTATGCAGTCTCTTGCAGTACCATGTAGCATAAAAGCAGCATAATGAAAAAATAAAGTGAAGACTAATACTACAATATACAAGAAAGGAGGCAAATAAATACTAGCCAAAATAATCTGTATTAAAGTATACTGGAAAATTCATTGTTATGAATAATCCAAGCTAGTATGTATCCACCTACATTTATTATAAAACAGCACGATTCAATAAAATTGTACACAAAATTCACACAGTTTGGTTTTATATCGACAGCATGCAGAAATCTTGAAGCTTAGATAGGAGTGAAAAACACTGTGGGGAGTTGAATTGTGAAAGATTCATACAGTTATGTCTTTCGTAATGCCATAGATAAGTATATTTATACACAGGTTGTGTTACATATTTCAGGGCACAAGTAACCTTCTGTGCCTTTATCTGGTGCCTTTAATTGCCGCTTTGATTGTTTAAACTTTTCATTTGAAACGTAAAATCATAAATACACTAAAGGTTGATTCGGATGCCGACTTGCTTCAAGATTTTGCACACACAGATGTTTTTAAGGGCTGCAGGAAACTCTTTGCTAAGAGCGCTGAGTGACTCAACAGTTGATTTTGATTGCTCAGTGCAGTTTTTATTGTTTTCTGCCAGCAACCTGCCTCATTTTTGGAGGCGCCAACAAAATGCAGCAATAGCATCCCCATGCACAAGCAAGTCTTTTCTACTCCAGGGATTTTTAGCCGAGGGCACATTCTAAAGAGAAATATGAGGCAGATCTGCCATTTCCCAAAGAACTATTTGCTGAATAATGGCTTGTATGTTTTACATTTACATTTATGGCATTTGGCAGACACCTTTATTCAGAGCGACTTACGTAAGTGCTTTGAAGTCTCTATCAGTAAACATATTCTGATACTGGCTCACTAGGATCCAGGCTAAGAATACCATCAGTCTCAAAACTTTGTTGGCAGGTAATACAGTAAGAAATCATCCAGAAAGTTGTTTTTATAAATATAAGAATAAATACTGAAAGCGTTAACCCAAGTACTTCTGAAAGATGTAGGTCTTTAGTCATCTTTTGAAGACACCCAGTGACTCAGCTGTTCAGACATGTAGGGGAAGTTCATTCCACCACCTAGCTGCCAAAATAGAGAAGAGTCTAGATGCATGTCTGCCTTGTACCTTGAGAGATGGTGGAACCAGTCAAGCAGTGCTGGAGGATCGAAGGGAGTGCGGTGCAGGGGGGTATGGTGTGATAAGTGCCTTGAGGTAGGAGGGTGCTGGTCCATTTTTGGCTTTGTAGGCAAGCACCAGTGTTTTGAATCTGATGCGGGCAGCTACAGGAAGCCATTGGAGGGAGCATAGCAATTGGGAGATGTGGGAGAACTTGGGAAGGTTGAAAATGAGTCATGCAGCTGCATTCTGGATTAGTTGCAGAGGTCGAATGGCGCTCAGAGGCAGACCTGCTAGGAGTGAATTACAGTAGTCCAGTCTCAAGATGACAAGGGACTGAACAAGTACTTGAGCAGCCTGTGTGGAAAGAAATGCACGTTCTTCAATGAAATTGACATGAGCGAGAAAGATTAGCATATGATTGGAAAAGGACAGTTGATTGTCCATGGTTACCCCAAGGTGACCGAAGGATTGATCAGAAAGTCATCCAGGGAGATCACAAGATCCTGATGTAGGGATGAATCAGATTTGATGAAAAGCAGTTCAGTTTTGCTGGGGCTGAGTTTCAGCAGATGAGCTGCCATCCATGATGAGATATCTGCCAGACATGCTAAGATCTGGATGCAAACATGTTGGAATGTTTGAGTGAGGAAAGGCGAGGATAAGTTGAATGTCTTCTGCATATCATTTTCATATAATTCGCGCTGCAATATATTACATTTCCAATTACAGCAGCGGAAAAGAAAGCAATAAGGAACTCTTATGTCAATTGTCATCGATGCATGTTCTCCTGTGTATGCACTGGTTTCCTCTGGGTTCTCCGGTTTCCTCTCACCTCCCAAAAACATGGCAATAGATGGTTTGGCTAGAATAAATTTTTACAGGAGTGAGTCCAATAAAGGCCATTCTGATGAGAGAAATAAAAACCTGGTTTCCTCCCATAGTCCCAAAACATGCAGATTAGGTCAACTGGCTACTCTAAATTGCTCATAGGTGTGGATGTGAGTGTGGATGGCTGTTCATCTCTGTGTTAGCCCTGCGATAGGTTGATGACCTGACCAGGATGTACCCCGCTATAGATAATGGATAGATGAAGGGTGATATAAAGTGTAATTTTTCTACATAATCTACAATTCCTTTAATGCAACTGCTGTAGTGCGTAACGAGTGTCCGGATTCTTCTAGAAATAAGCCTTTTTCTGTAATTTGTCACATTTTTAAGATTTTTTTTTTCATATGAACTCCTTGCTATGTCTTCTTAATTCAAAGTTCAATGTGACCTGATGCTAAAGAAGTATATTATTGGGCATATTTTAGTATCTCAGCTACATAAATTGAGACTTTTTCTAAAATTAAAAAAAAAAAATCTACCAGTACATTAAGGATGCACAAAACTTCAGTAGAGACATAAATGCTCCATACTTATTGTCTGGTTCATTTTTTACTGCACACTTTACGGCATGTGAAAGTTGAAGTTGCATGGAAAGACTTATAGGTGAGACATGGATCATGAGGAGATCTGTGGGAATAGCACCCGTCATTCCTCTCTGTCTCAGTGTTCTGTGATTATGCCAACTGATTTCTGCTGCTCGAGTGCTCTGACTTGAAAAATGCGCTCATGATGAAGGCAAAGCTGTCCGTGTCAGAGAGATGAGGGAATACTCAACACATTATTCTCCTTAATGCTCTATATGTCAAAGTTAGTGCATCAAAATTGAAGTGGTGGGAGACTCATGAGTGATGTGAGGCAGAAAGTCAAGCCAGCCTGGATATGCTTTAAAATACATTTTTCAGTATTAGTTTTTATATATAACTTACACATGAAAACTTTCTAGGTTTATTTGACTCTGTTTCGTTACTCCAGGAGCCTCTGTGACAACCAATTAACTATCTTCCACTAACAGTATATTTGGAAAATCAATTAGACACAAGGTCACCCACTGATAACTGACCGAGTGCTGATGTCTGTAAACACATATTGATTTAAATTGGCCCATAAAAAGACATGGTCATAGGTCTAATTATTGTTCGTCCTGCTCCATCTTGCATATGGCCATAAGAGTCATCTTTCCCGTTTATTATAAACCTGGCCAATAACTAGACATCCAATTAACACATTTTTGTACTGAACATATTAAATGTATCAGTAGAAATCCCTATCGAAAAATAATACATTGTTGAACATACAGCAGCCATGTATTATTATTGTTTTGAACACAGTTAAGCGAGACATCAAAAGTGGATCAGCCTATGAAGTGAAAGTAATTTTTCTACCCATATTTTTTCTGCAATTTGCAATCACCTACCAATTCCCACCAACCAGCCAGTTCCCTATCATACACCAGCTACCAGACGAGGAAGGTGATGGTTAACACATGCTTCCTCTGAGACACATGAAGCCAACCAAACTGCTGTAGCACTACACACACTTCCTCACACATGGGATGACAGAAGCCCATGATTGCCTAGTGTCACTGTGATTGAAAAGGGAGAGAGTGTATGTTGTCCTTCCCATCCAGAAAGCACAGCCTATTGCTATTTTGCACTGACGATAAGGCCAAAGCTTTTCTGTTGTGCCAATTGTCAGCCCAGAGCAATCATTTAAAAACCATTTATGATTTAAAACCATAAATTTAAATCACACACAGGGTTTTAGACTAGCATGATTCATTCATTCATTCATTCATTCATTCATTTATTGTTGAAATCAATGCAACAGTTTTATAATGTACAGTCCTTGGTGTTTTCTTGTGTGGCTGAAATTTCTATTATCTTATTTATTCAATGTTTTTGGATGCAAAATAGAGAATGGCAGAATCTGAGTTATTACTGCTTTTAAATAGTATTCCACCTGGGTCCACCTTGGAGATAAGGGAAAGGGGTATGAACACATGGTCAAAAGATTTGACCAAGATTTCAAACATCTGTGGAGAAAAAGCAGATGTTTCTTTTCTTACTGAGCTGTTTCCATC
This sequence comes from Notoglanidium macrostoma, assembly GCA_030068235.1. Classification (NCBI taxonomy): domain Eukaryota; kingdom Metazoa; phylum Chordata; class Actinopteri; order Siluriformes; family Auchenoglanididae; genus Notoglanidium; species Notoglanidium macrostoma. The sequence continues at coordinate 3,451 of JAQQZR010000920.1, read as the reverse complement.
TCTGAAGTTCAAGACTTGACCTCCTTGTGGGCTTTATTAAGCAGACACACACACACACACACACACACAAACACACCATTTTTATATAAACCACATAAATGGTGTACTAGTTACCACTATTTCATTCAGTCCACCTATTGAAGGAAAGCGTGAGGAAACCATAGAGTCTGGAGAAAACCCACACAAACAAAAGGAGAACATGTATAATTCCACACATGCAGTAATCAAGCTCAGCATCGCAATAGGAGACTAAAAGTCTACCCATTGTGCTACCCCTATTAATGGAATTGTATTTATATTAACACTAATTCAATACATTTGAGATGTCATTAAAGTTTTACCCAGTCATTTGTCACTGCTGTCCTACACTATAAAAAAATGACATTTTTTAAGTGAAAATATTTTGAATAGAGTTCCCTATTACAAGATTGCAATAAACCAAATATAAGATTAATAAACCTATTTTTGAGGAAATTGTACTCATTTCAAACTTTACATTTTCTTATTCTGTTTCCAGATAATTTTTCTTCTTTCTTGAATTTTTCTTCTTTAATTTCTTTCTGGAAATTAATGCTTCAAATCTTCTAATTAAAGCCAAGTTATCTGCCAATAGAATAACAAAATTTAACTTTTTTTTAAATATACAATTTTAGTGTTTTTTAAAAAGTCTTGAGGATTAAAAATCTTCTAGTTGCTTTTTGATATTCTTATAACAGGAAATACCTACATAGTTTACCTACAAACTACATAGATTTGACTTCAATATATTTTCCACTTGCTAAGAAGACATATTTTTCTCCCTCCTCTTACATCATTTTGCTTTTTTTTCTCACATACTGCAGTAATGTGAATACGATAGTAATGTGATTCAACAGTGATATTAGCTATTAGCACATAATATCACAGAGGGTCTATAACTGTTTGAACTTCCGAAAACAGCCTAATCTTGAATAATCACATCCATTAATAAGGAATGCATATTTGTGTGTATGAATATGTACTATAATTTGCATATTCATGTTCAATATGCAGGTTCACTTGGGTTGCATATGAGCTCTGCGAGGAGAATGGAGTACATTAGGAACTGGCTAAGATGTTTGCCTTCTTTTTACAGCCAGAGCTCAAACGGAGTAGGGATGCAACATCGTTCACCCAGTTAAACAAAAATCCAACACCTTATTTTCATCACCATTTGGATTAATCTTATTATAAACTAGATTTTGAAGTGTGGCTGTATGGATTTGTGCTCATTCTGCCACAAGAGCATTAGTGAGGTCAGACACTGATGTCAGGAGGGGAGGTCTGGTGCTCAGTCAGAGTTTAAAAGTTTAAGCCTTCATAAAAAGAGCAAACAAAACAAAACCTGTCAATTTAAAAAACAAGCAAACAACCAAAAAAATGAATAAAATGGAATAATTTTGCATTAAAATCACTTTCCTTGTCAAATTAGTGCATTTCCAGAGAAATTTCATAACCTTTATGGAAAACCTTCAAATCTTCTAAAGTCCATAGTTTTAACGAGTGCAGAAATGCTATGGCTGGCATGTTCCCCTTACATGGTAAGGATGACTTAACCTCTCTCTATACAGAACACAGTTAAACCCACTGCGTTATCATGAGTGTCATATAAAAATATTATGGTGGACTTGCTTACTTCTAAGACTTTGTTGTCAGTTTTAGTGTGAAATATGAGTAGTTTAGATTCCTCATGGTGGGCATGTATGTGCTTGGGCTACATTCATGACAGCTGAGTCAAGCACTTTTCCAGGAGAGGAGAGGTTGAGGAGGATTACTCCAGGAGTCTCTGTCACAGCCTCTGCATTCATCACTCTTTCTTCCATCCTGGGCTGTGTAGCCAGATTCATATAGAAGGCATTAAACACACACACACACACACACACACACACACACACACACTTTTCTCCTTTGCATTTTCTTTCTCTATCTCTGGGTTGCTGGCTTGCTGCTAGCCATGCTGTCTTTTGAATGGTTGTCTCTCAGAGGATTAGAGATGGTTTGTATAGAAGCAGGGAAGTGTAAATAATAGCCCATGAAGAGGAAACTCTCTGAATCATTGACTCTGTTTAAGGGATGATGTGGCTTTCCTTTGAGGAAAAACACAACCTCCTGACCTAGCTGGACATCTCATAGGCTGAGCTGGGTTACTGGGTTTGGATGGATGGATGGATGCTTAACCACCAACTGCTGTGTAATGGTTTGGTGAATGCTCAAATGTTTGTGCTTACAGATTTCATTCATAGAAAGTACAAGGTCTGAAAAACACCCTTCATAAACATATTTGATTTTGCTGCTTTTAAATAGCAGGGATAACTTCCTAGGCTTCTAATAATCGTATTCACGTGAGCCTGACAAGCAAGTGTGACATCATTTAGATATTGTCAGATTTCAAGTTGTAAATAAGGTATAACCACAAGCTTTAAAGGTCCACTATGTGGGATTCAACCAATTGAATTCCCCTCTCTTACCCCTCGCTTTCCAAACTTGTATTTGAACATTATTAGAACATATGGTGGCATTCAGGTACCTGTAGTGTACTTTCTAAAACTTACATTCACACTTTCTTGCTTTTTCCATACTAAATAATTAGAATGATGCTCCATTTTTCAAAATTTGGATTCTCAAACATGTTAACCAGCACCAGTAAACACTGATTCCTTTTTCTTCTTCCTTGTCTTCCTTTCCTTTTCTTTGTTGTCCTTCCGGGGCTTCCTTCTGGATTCACGCTGTTGCTTGTAAAAACACGAAAGGCGGAAGGTGCTCTCTAGAGGTTTGTCTGTTCTGGGCTACTGTAGCACGGCAACATAGCAGCCCGGTGGAAGACCCACTACCTATGTAGATATAAAGGGCTCATTCTAAGATTAAGAAAACACAATGATTCATAGTTACAGGTAATTATACACTAATGAAAACATACTTATGAATATTACATACCTTTTCCGCTAATAGATCACCTTTTATCCTACATAGTGGACCTTTAACCCTAGGAAATTTTCATAAGAATTAAGTAATGTGGATTTTTAGAAATTGGCTTACCTGAGACAATATTGGCCTGTCTGGCTGCTTTTCTGTTCTCATTTCCCAAATATCTAAAGCTTCTTGCGCTATAGTTACAGAGGTGCTAATCTGCAAACCAAAATATTTAACAGCTTTATTTACTGATGATTAACTTTTTCACTTTCATTATAAAATTGCCAGTAGAAGTACAATAGCTTTGACATTTATATATATATATATATATATATCCCTAATGAGCAAGCCTGTGGTGACGGAGGCAGGGAAAACTGTGCGAAATTTGATTGGGAGCCAGTGCAGTGTAGATAAGATAGGGGTGATGTGCTCATATTTTCTTGTTTTAGTAAGGACCCTTGCTGCTGCATTTTGGACTAATTGAAGCTTGTTTATGCTCCTACTGGAACATCCAGACAGTAAG
>JAQQZR010000919.1:0-12577 GCA_030068235.1 Notoglanidium macrostoma | reverse complement strand
TCACACCTATGGGCAATTTAGAGTAGCCAGTTGACCTAATCTGCATGTCTTTGAACTGTGGGAGGAAACCGGAGCACGGTGAGTAAACCCACGCATGCACGGGGAGAACATGCAAACTCCAGACAGAAAGGGGATCGAACCCAGGACCTTCTTGCTGTGAGGCGACAGCGCTAACCACCGCACCACCGTGCTGCCCTGCTCCCACCTAATTTGTGCTAATTTATTTGGATTTTTACTTAGAGATTGAATAAACATTCAACAGTCAAAGGATTTAGTTATCATTTAACAAGCATTAATTAACACATGGTAAGTTACTGTTACTTATGGTTCATTAATTCTGAAGCTCTTGGAATAGTTCACATTAATTAATGCAGATAATAATGTTAATATTAAGGAAACATAATGAAAAGCATAAAATTCAATATAGAAACCACAGCACTGAATAATACATCCTGCATTATGCTAAAGCTGCTGCGGTCATGTAAACTTTAGGGTTATTATCTATTGTGAGCCTGCCAAGAAGCGGAGAATGAAAATGTAAAGAAAAATTAATCAGCCAGTCGTGCAGAACACAATTCAAATTCAGGGAATGAAGAAAAATGAGATCCCGTCATTATATACACAGTCTGTGCTGGAAGATAAACAGGACTAATATTTGTATTTAGATTCTTAAATAGTGTGTGGTATTTATAGTTCGAAACTTTCAAGCAGTTCTTTCTCTTTAACGTTTATTATCACAGCTTGTTTAACATATCTTTCTGAAGGGACGGGAACTTCAAATTAAGTCAATATAGTAGTATTGGTTAGTTATAGAGTATTTTACTTATGTTTACTAAATTTAACATATAGGCAGTAACACCGGGCAGTTGATTTTGCTTTAAGAGATTGCTAACTGCCCTGATTTATTTTTTAAGAATAAGCCAATATATTAGCTATTAGCATTGCTCTTACTGGCAGAAAATGGAGGCCTTACGTTGCTATCCAGCAGGCAGGATCGATTATGGCTCAAAAATGATTCAGTTTGAATTTTACACTCTTCAGACAGTCCTGTTTCCAGTTATGAAGTCATAACTACTGTATGTAGTTAGCTATTTAGGAGTTTATATTTATATAACGTTAGCTATTTAGGACTTTATATTTATAATAATTCCAAAAGTATCCTTAGACTGTCATTGCATTTAGGATTCCATCTCAGTGTGTTTAAATCCAGCTCAAATGGCTAACTTTAGCTGGAGCAGACAGAATGTGCCTTTTATTTGGGGCTGTAAAGGAACTTCAGATTTGCAGGTTTTATTGTAGCAGCTGTGTATCGTCATACAGTTTGGCAGCAGGAACAGACTCCATCTTGACTGTGGAGAGTCTGTACTGTGACAGCTCAATGTGAAGCTTCCAGTAGCGCAGTCATATCTGTCAAAGCAAATCTATTCTACTTCTCTGACATGTTCATTTTCCTTGGCTTATACTTCAGCTAATTAAAAAAGCAGCGCAGCTAATTAAAGATCACACACACACACACACACACACACATTAATATACAAGTCAGATGTACTGTATCAAAGACGATTTGAGAGTGGTTTTAAAAAAGTGTGTGTGTGTGTTGGATGAAAAACAGAAGACAAATAAACAGATGGATGAGAGAGAGAGAGAGAGACAGACAGATGGAGAGAGAAAGCAGGAAGAGGAAGTGCATGGACTCTGAAATGCAACAGCGTCAGTGGACACAGTTCATCCACCCGATCATCCATCACCAATGACTGAGCAATTTACACACAATAAGAGAAAAAGAGAGAGACGGAGTGAAAGAGAGACGGTGGCCAATTGGGGTCTTCGAATGAATTTGGGTTCACTTCTCCGGCTGCTTAATACAAGGATTAATTCCTAAGAAAAAGGCACAAGGGCAGACAAATAAAGCTTTCAAATTAATTTTCAGTGCCTATGGAATGGGGTGCCTACATTAGAGTGCTTTTACAGAGGTTTTGCTTTTCACTAATGTAAGCAATTGGTTGAATAGAGCAAAAATAATTTTAGCAGTTTAAAAAGGGCATTGTTCCACATGCTAACACTGAAGCAGGTGCTTTTACTGTCTTTTATTTTTACTGTCGCTGTTAGGGTGGAATGAAGGAATGAATGTTCTGGTTGGTTCACGGGTTATTGGAAAATAAAATCCAAACCACAAGCTCTTGTGTGTGTGAGACAAACTCCAAACCTCCATCTACACGGGTAAGAGACACTCTCTCACACAATTGTCTGTTCCTGGCTCTCTCCCTATCTCTCTGTCTGTCTTGAGCTTACAGTGTGTAATGATCTCTGGAAAGTCCTCTGGCAGTGGTAGTGAGCAGGACTGATATTAGCTAAAATTGAGCAGTAAAAGCAGCACATACTGCTATCAGTGTGAAACCAATTGCAGAGTGCGGCAGGGACATACATTATCTAGCAGATAGAGCTAGAGAAAGCGAGACAGACGGACAGAAATTGTGACACAATACTTTATTAACTGATTATAAATTCCAGTGGTGTGTGTGTGTGTACTAATTAAGCGATACAATAACGTCAGGTTAGGAAAGGCCATGCAGACTGTGTGTACAGGACTGTGTGTGTATACGTATGTGTGTGTGTTTTGCACATAGGGTTTAGTAGAGTGTAAACTGCTGTTTTCAAGTATGGTGGTGTGGGTTGTGCTGCAAGACCTCACCATAGCTGTTAATGACCCCTTTCTGGGTCTGAGCACGGAACCGAGCACTGAACAATATAATTGGTTGACATAATTATGTTACTTCTGTATACATTTCAAAATGGTAAGGAAATTTAGCCAGTGATCTGCAGATGAGATGGATCCTTTACCGTATATGTGTGAAGAAAACAGACATGGTGACTGCAGTTCAGGAAGTTTGGGCAATTCATCATTATAACAGCTTGGCTGAATTCTCAATTCTGATTGATCAGACGTTGTTAATTAATTTTCTATGACAGCAGGTCTGACAGTTTTTCTGGTTGTGAGACAAATTACAAGATGTTAATGCACTCAGTCTAATATATTATTGTTTCTCTTGTAATAGCCTAACTCGTTCAGAGGGGCTTGTATGGTGTACACTCCACAATCTAAGATTAATTATAAATGGATTAAAAATGTGCTGTTATTTAATAAAGATAAACATGTGATCACTGATAATGTTAAGTTTTCTCTAAATTTAATTTTAATAATATTCTTTAATAATAATAATAATAATAATAATAATATTTTAATCAAAAATTTCAATGCTTTATAACAGTAAGTAAATTTACCATCACTGAAAAATTCTTCAAAACAGAGTGGGTTTTTTTCTTTCTATTTTTTTTTTTTTTTGCTTTGCAGTTTCTCATTAAAGAGGTGGGTGAGTTAGAACCGTTTATAGCTGCTATAATTTAAGTGCAAAATAAAATGAACTAACATTTTACAGATGCGTTACAACACTAAATGTAATTAAAAATGGATAAATGTGTCTTTATTTAATAACCAAAAATGACCAGTCATTGGCAGACTCCTGTTATAAGCAGAATAAAACATTTATAGGAAAATAATTCACTTCAGGATGGTAATATCAATTCAGCCTAATGCCCCATGATTTTCCTATAACGGCACCCCCGAGTGTTTAATTCCTTACATAACAAACTGAAAGGCAAACAGTTCACCAATGTAATAAAAGAAACACAAATTAAATAAATAGCACCTAAACTAAATAAACATTAATAAGAGTTTATCATCTTTCAAGAGCTTCCAGAGAATTCTCTCTGTCTTTGTGCAAGTTCTGCTTCTTTTAATGTATACAACGTTTCCTGTTTGACCTTTCTGAAATTGAGTAAATTAGATTTGTCCTTAAAGTCTTGGATACACCATACAATTTAAATCTTGCAAGCGTGGAACATAATGAAACTTTACTCATCACTGCTTAACAATTATCAGGCTGACGAGAAAACCTTTTTCCATTATTAAGAGAGCAAAAGAAAGACGCAGAACTGGTTCAAGGTTTTTGCAGCTCTTTACCTGATTTTCATGGTAACTCTTTAAAATATTTGGTACAGATACTTGAGCCTTAGCCACGACTCAATATGCTTTCCCCCCATTTAGGAATTCTACTGCAGCCGTCAATGTCTGTCTGCTATTTTTTTCATAAAAGCTCAAATCTGTCCAACTTACAGCACTAGGCTGCATCAATAGTTGGCACTATATGAAACTGAAACTCAGTGAAAAGGTGAGAATTAATCAATGGCTTTAAAATAAAAAAATAAAAAAAACACTGATCCTTACTGTTGTAAAAGTACACACTTGAGCAGAACAGACTCAATGTAGCCTTCCTAACCCCCGGAAAACTTTGAGTTTTGCCATGATACATCACACTTATTCATCATTACTCAGTAGATCATGAGCATTTCAATCTTGTGCAATATACCAAACCTAGTTTATTATTTACATACAAATCATCTGCTTAATGTTTGTCATTGTGTAAACTAATGACAAGAAAATGACAGTCTTACATCATTTGCTTGGCATTAATGACACATTAGCGTTAACTTTGTAGTGAACATGATGCCGAAGTGTGTAAATTGGTGTTCTCACAAGCTTCAGCCTGATGTTATCAGAGGATTTGGCAGTTCACCGGCTACTGTGTGTTTGCTCATCAAGAAAGAGTGAGTAATTATAGCTAATGAACTCCTGTGCTCTCTCACAGGACCGATATCTAATTAATGTGAGTTTAATCTTAATAAGGCGTAGGCTAAAGAGGAAGAGGCGGAGCCAAACACTGTGAGGAGTTCAGACCTCATAAAGACCTCGAACATGACCCTGCTCACATGGCTGCTGGTAATGTGAGATTATTAGTGAAATGTAAACAATTAGGCCTAATTTTGAGCTATATTAGGTGGAGCTGGCTCGTTTAGCTTTGCAGAAGGTTTTTTATCGTGTTTATGAAGTCATTTTCCGGCGCAGATGGCAGTCGGACGGTTATTCGCTATTAACGGGAGATTACGAGAGTCGGCTGTCGGTGATAGAGTGCAGAGTACAATTCAGCTAATATCAGTTCAGCTTTCTACCTCTGCTAGAGTTTATTCCAGCAAGAGATCATTAGAGCATGAGCGAGCGAGAGAGAGAGAGAGAGAAAGAGAGAGACTTGTGCAATGGAGGTTTGTGATTGGATGTAGATGGTTATATGGAGGTCAAGCCTCATGGAAATTTTGTGAGGAGAGCAGTCTGCCTCAAGGATTTTTACTACTGTCCAACCTCCAAATCTGACAGAGTTTGTATGGTTCATACAATTAAATGAAAAAGTTGCAAACCATAATTAAGGTTGCTAATACTAATACACTGTGTTATAGCAGTCTGCAAGACAGAAAAAGCAGGAGAGCGAAAGTAACTCGCAAGGAGCCTCATCATTTTTTGGGAAATGTGACAGACATAATTTTCAGATTTTTCTCATATTCATTGTTTGATGTTTTTTTGTTTGTTTTCATTTGTTCTTACTACAGAATGTAAAGAAAGCAAGCAAGAGAAAGACAGAGAAAGATTTACTTATGTAACACTAAATGTGCAGGTGAAATATCATGACTCATCTCTCACAGTCACAAATATTGAAAACACACTGAGATCAGAATGGAAATGTCTTGACTCGCTCACATTCACACATTGCACACTTTAAAACATGCTGAGATTGACACTCAAATGTCCTGACTCATTACTCTGGCTCTCTCTCTCTCTATAATATTGAGTTTCTTGTAAAAATAACAGGTTTTTATCACACTGTGGGGGCAATCTCGTCCCCACAACGTTATATAAACATGGTTCACACACACAAACACACTTGATTCTGATCCCTTTCTCTTCCCACACTCTGCACATCTGACCCACTTTGGTTTCCACTCTACTTATTTACTCTTTCCTACTCTTGCTAGCCTCCAGCACCTTTTACTGGTTTCCTTAGTTCCTTGGCTGTGTTTGAAATTTTATACTGGTGTAGTACACAATACATGCTGACCCAGTATGCACTGTGTACTGCACAGTACTCCCTACCCTAGTATACAGTATTGTATGCATATATGATAACTTCCATGTAGTGTACTAGACTAGTAGGTCCATTTGAAAAAGAAAAAAAAAAGCACATCTGTGTCATCACACCTACATCACACAAGGGGCTGGTGGCAGTATATCAGAAAACCTGTCTATTGGTACTAGTGAATGCTAGCTAGCAATCTTGCTAAAGTGTCATTTATAAATTACATCTAGCTTAGCTAGGAAGCATGCCACTCAGTTACATTAACAAGCTAGTTAGCTAGAATTTGTTAATCATTTGTTCTATTAAAAAAAAAAACAAGAAAACATGAAAATACACCAAAATATACAATTCATTTATTATTTAATTTACATTTATACTCAGTGTGTCATTGACCTGCCCCTTGCGACCAGTGCAGTATGTTCTCTGTGAATTCCAATTTCTATGAGCATTTGCACTCTACTAAGATGGCCGACACACTCTCGGGCTTATTGTCACATGACTGCTGCTTGGATGCTGGTACATCCAATCTATGCATTCTCACACAGGCTATACAAGGACTCTAAGGGTTACAGTACTTTTTGAAGCATTTTGTTTAGCCCCCCGTGTTTGCTATTTCCAAGCCTTCTGATTTTGTTTGTTCTGGTTTTTGACTCTGGATTTTCATTGTTTGGATTTTGCCTTTTTCCATGCTCTACATAGTTCTGTTTGCTGCTTGCCTGACCTTGTTTCTGTTTTTGGACTCTGATGCTGCCTGATGATTTTTTAACTTTGCACTTGTGTGTAAATAAACATTTATTTTACTGCTGCTCCCTATCTGTGTCCAGCCTCACCCCCGCAAACCTGACGGAATTGTTTGCCAAAACCAGGATGCAGCAGAATTATGGGAGGACAGCCACATGCACACCATGTCTTAAATTTTTTTATTGAACCCTGACCCGGACCCCTATGACGATTTGGAATATGCACCCAATGTGTTTCTGCTCCAATGCCATCTGTTTTTTTGAGAGCTTGGTAGAGCCCAAACCTGCAGATGATATATGGGTGAGATGTATGGTTCGCTGGCTCACAGGGCCAGCTCTACTGTGGGCAAAGTACCTCTTCACCATAGAACACCCATGCATGAGGGGTCTCACTCAGTTTGGCGCCATGCTCAAGTGGTTCTACAAGACCAATCGTGAAGAGGCAGGCAGTTCCCTTGGCAGGCTGAGAAGGCAGCCTGCATCCCAGAAGTTTCTTTGCAGGCTGAGAAGGAAGCCTGCACCCCAGAGTTCTCCGAGCAGGCAGAGAAGGCATCCTGTGCCCCAGAATTACCTTGGCAGGCAGAGAAAGCAGCCTGCACCCCAAAGGCTTCCTCAGTAGGCTGAGAAGGCAGCCTGCACTCCAGAACTCTCCCCGTGGCTGAAAGTGGAGTACCTGCTCCAGAGCCCCCTCTAGTGGCCAAGAAGGAGGCAACTGCTCCAGAGCCCCCTCCAATGGCCAAGAAGTAGGCAACCGCTCCAGAGCCCCCTCCAGTGGCTGAAAGGATGGTCAATGCTCCTGAGACCCCTCCAAAAGTAAAAAGGGAGGCCTTTGACCTAGAGTGCACTCCTGTTTTCAATGACGCAGTCGCCCCTCCGCCAGGCTTTGAAGACGACGTTGTCACCATGCCCAGGTCAGAGCAAGAGTCCAAGTCCATGCCCGAGTTTAAACCCAAGTTCACACCTGAGTCCAAGTCCATGCCTGACTCCAAGTCCACGCCTGAATCCAAGTCCAAGTCAATGCCTAAGACCAAGTCCATGTTCATGCTGGAGTCCAATTCCATGTCAGAGTCCAAGTCCACACCTGAGTCCAAGCCTATGTCTGAATACGAGACCATGCCTATACCTGAATCCAAGTCCGAGCTGATGCCTTAACCCGCTACAGCCACATTTGCAGTGCCAGACTTCGCTCCTGCCACAGTCGCAGAGCCAGAGTCCGCTCCTGTTCGAGCTACAGAGACAGTTCAAGTTTAAGCTACAGAGCCATCTCCTGTTCAAACCACAGAGACAGTTCCAGATAAAGCCACAAAGAATGTTCCTGTTCAAGCCACAAAGTCATTTTCAGTTTCACAGCTTGTTTCAGTCTCACATCCTGTTACAGCTACAGCCTACACAATCTCTGAGCTAGCTCCAGCCTCAACAGCCCAGAGACTGTTCCAGGCACAAGGTCAGTTCCAGCTATACAGCCTATTCCGACCACAGTCATACTACCTGCCCCAGTCACAGCCAGAGAGACTGTTCCATTCTCAGAGCCTGGTTCAGCTCCAGGCTTCATAACCAAAGAGCGTGTCCCAGGCAGTCCAGTTCCTGTCACGGAGCCTGCTCCAGTTCCGGTCACAGTCTCAGAGACTGCACCTGTTCTAGTCACAGTCACAGCACCCACTCTTGTTCCTGTTCCAGTCGCAGTCATGGAGCCTGCTCCAGTCCCAGTGTCCACAGTTTCAGAGCTGGTTCAAGCCTCACAACTTGTTCCAGTTTCAGAGCACACTCCAGTCAAGAAACCTGTTCCAGTTTTCCAGCCTGTTCTAGTCTCCACTCCTGCTTTGGCTACAGTTCAAGCCACACAGCCTGATACAGTTCCTACCAGCATGCAGGCTACACTTCAAGTCACAGAACTGTCTCTCAGTCACAGAGCCTGCTCCTGTTCCACTCAAAGTCAGGGAGCCAGAGCCTGTTCCAGTCACAGAACCTGAGCCTGCTGCTAAGGCTTTTTGAGTCTCAGAGCCTATTCCAATGCCAGTGCCAGTTTCTGCCCATGCCCTCATCTAGGCACAAATTCGGCATGGTGGTGTCTAGTGCCTTGACCATACCTACGGGCCCAGGCCCCCTATGGAACAACCTCGTCCAGGAGTAGTGCCTTGGGGGGGGTTCTTTCATGGCTCTGCCCCTTGCTACCAACACAGTATGTCCTTATGTGAACTCCAATTCCCATGAGCACTTGTGCTCTTTCAAGATGCCCAATACACTCCTGGACTTTTTGTCACATGACTGCTGATTGTATGCATGTGCATCCAATCTACACACTCTCACAAAGACTATATAAGGACTCTCAGTGTCACAACACTTTGCAATGCATTAGTTTAGCCCCCATGTCTGCTATTGCCAAGTATTCTGATTTTGTTTTTTATTATGACTCAGGATTTTGCCTTTTTGCCTTCCTACGTAGTTCTGTTTGTTGATCACCTGACCTTGTTTCTGTTTTTGGACTCTCATACTCCCTGCTGATGTTGTACCTTTGCCCTTGTGTGTTAATAAAGACATTTATTTTACTGCCACCTTCTATCTGCTCATGTGTCCAGCCTCACCCCAACAAGGCTGACACAGAGCTGGGGTGACAGTCACTTCTGCTCTCCATCATGATTTTCGAAAATTTTGGCAAGATTAAAAATCACTGCATTGCATAATGGAATGCAATAGCTGATGAAGAGGGCTCTGGATGTATACTGGAAATTTTCACCAGAGTAGTATATCATCCAGTTGACTGTTGTGTACTGCAGCATTTTCTATTTCTAATGTACTGCATATTACTTGCTGCTTTTCCATCAAGGTCAGTATATGAGCAGTGTCCAGTATGGAGTTTTGAACACCGTCTGTTCTCTTTTAATTAGACTTGTTTACACTATGCCCTTTCATGTCTGCATGGTTTATGGTTTCACATTACCAGCTAGTCAACCATAGTAATTTGAAGGCCCTTTAATAAACATACTTTGAATACTCAAGTGAATCCAACCCATAAGTCTGATTAGTCGAACATTTTACCTTTCATTAATGCAGCAACTAGGCATTTGAAGCATGAGATACTGCAGGGCATAGACAGTTTGTGGCTTTTATTAACAAAATGATTATCTGTTTTTTTCTTGTTGCTCAGAAAGCTCTTAGTGAAGACATTTTCATAAAAAAAAGGCTTCCTGCCTGTTTATACTTCATACATATTTCTTGCACTAGAGATACAATGTGGATGGTCTTGGAGGAGCTCTGTTTACCTAGGTCTGAGGCAGGTTAAACAGTCTGGAGTTGATCAGTCTGGAGCCACCTACTTTCTTGGAGGAGAAGATCATGACCCATCTGGGTATCTGATCTGCTTGCCTGCTACATCAACTGGTTGATTTGTGTTACCAAGGAATTGTCAGAGTCCTGAGCCATCCAGCTAATGTAAGCACCCCTCTGAGCCTTTCTCATGCTGATGTTCTTCTGGGTACCCTTTCGGTGCACATCAACATCCAAGCCTTCATATGGACATCACAGCCTCCTTCACCTAAGTTTGTGAATGAAGATTCCCACAGTTTGAAAAATTATGTGCTATTGACTTGCAGCTGTTGATGAATGCACTGTAAAGTGTGAGCAAGCAGGAACAGCATGAAAACCTGCAGAGCCATTATTAATGGTGCAAACTCCAGGAAGATCAGTAACTATCAATACTGAATCACACTCCAAGGTGATCGGTAATGTCATTACTGACAGACTCCCTCAAAGGATGATCAGTAACATCATGACTGTTGCAAATTTCAAGAGTGACCTGTAAATGTCATTAGTGACACACACTATAGGGTGCTCAGTAAGTGTCATCACTGACGCAAACTCCAGGGTGACCACTAACCCTCATTACTGATGCACACTCCAGGTTCATCAGTAACCATCATAACTGATGCAGACTACAGGGTGTTCAGTTACCATCATTACCAACACACACTACAGGGTGATCAGTAACTGTCATTACTCACACACAATCCAGGGTGATCAGTTACCATCATTACCAAGGCACACTCCAAGGCAATCAGAGTGGTAGAAAAGTGTTTCAGTAGTAGTGAATATAAACAGAAACCAAACTCCCAAACACACACACACACACACACACACACACGTATAGGCATGAGCATGCATTCTCTGCTTGGTGAAGTGTGTATTGCTCAAAGGGCTGTTTGTTCTCTGAAGTACTTGATTATTTTTCCATTAGAGAGAAAAAATGAAGAGGAAAAACATCATTCATTTTCAAACACTTCCACAAAGTATCTGTGTGTGTGTGTGTGTATGTTTAGCAGAAAAAAAGCAATGAAATGATGAAAGAAATGAGGGATGTTAGGGATTCCAGTTGATAAACGGCATGCGAGAGACAAAGGGACAGACAGAAAGAGAGAGAGGAGGATGATGATGATGATGATGATGATGACAATGATGATGAAAGATGAAAGTGATGTTTTGCCCTCCTCACTATTCAGCTGCAGGCTCGAGTAATCAAGCAGCTTCTGCTAAAACAAGTAACCAGTTCTAATGCACCAGCTTGCACGCGCATGCATACACACACACATACATACACACAGGCAATCAATTTTTAATTGGCCAACACAGTAGAACACCCAAAAAAATTTCAAAAGAGTAAATTGTGTTTAACACAGTTCCTTCCATCAGGCTCTCCTCACATTTAATATCTGTCCTTCACTCTTTCTCTGCTTCACTTTTCCTCCATCAGCTCTATGTCCTGACCTTGTTTACATCTTTTGTCCTTCTCTCCAATTATGGGTTTTGTTTTGACAAGTGCTGCGGACAAAAATGATGACGGGCAAAATGAATGAACGAAAGCCAGGTCTTCACAACAAATAAATAGAGAGCATTTCTGAAGTGTTTTGGTTTGTGTTACTTGCATTTTAGTTACTTGCAAATTAGACATATCTTAAAGTGTCCCTCCAATATACAGGGCTCACCCATGTATGTCTATGTCTCCAATCACATTTCACACAAACTTATCACCTCTCTCTCACCTCTCTCTCTCTCTCTTGCACTCTTTGGGTATCTGTTGCTTTGAGCTTTTGTATGTGCAAGAGTGAATTTTTCCTAAACATTGTTGACTTTATTTAACATTTCTAATAAAATAGAAAATTGTTCAGCTTATAGAATTGCTTAAATTTTGGTAACCATTAAACATTACAGTAAGGAACACCATTATCTTACTGTGTCTGTTTGTAGCATGATAAGGTTGGCAGCAGGGGAAGGAAAATCCTCGCTACACTTGATAAGCACCATCACCCTGAACACACAAAGTCTTACTGGATTTCTCCTGTCTTGTGGCTGGAATTTCAACTATTAGCATACTATTTTGTAGGTTAGAATGTGATTTCAAATACTCACCAATAGGTAGTCGCTGATATGGGGTTGGGATTATACAAAAGTGTCACCACATTCAGGGTGATCTGATCAATGAGCTTTATTGGCTGTAAAGAACACTGTGGCCCCTAGACCTAGATTGCACTGAACATTTTGATCTTTTTCACAAAATTTTTTGAAAGTTGTTGTCCTTAATGAATGGCCAATGTTGTCCTTAATGAAAAAAAACCCCACATTTCTTATATAAGGCCACAGATTTGAAAACAAAAAAAAGTTCAGAAAATAGGATAAAAATTAACTGTTCAGTCATCCTGAGGTGGCTGGGCATATTTTCCTGAGGACTGGATCTTTCCTAATACAGTAGCTGGGGATTGCTCATAACATAAGTATGAAAGTCCTTGCATGTCATATGCTTTAAGTTGTATTGGGTGCACAGGA
>JAQQZR010000918.1:0-12577 GCA_030068235.1 Notoglanidium macrostoma | reverse complement strand
AAACTACTGTTGACTAGACACCTGAGAAAACTGATTTAGCATAGACCTGCAAACACTTCTAAATCTAAATAGCACAATAGAAACAGAAAATAATACTGACTGAAATCTAGGTCCAACTGAGTCAAGTAGATAGTACACAAAAGTCAGAATCCTACCTTACCAGTAGAGATCACACACTATCACACACTACCCCACTTTGTAAGATCACTTTGGGGCAAGCCACTGCTCTCGGAAAGTATGAACAGGCACCTGAACCCCTAGTCACCTATGAGGTGTGGCACATCTCTGAAAACATTGCCTGCATCCAAGTGTTTTTGTAATCACAAACCACCCCTCTACTGTACCACTCTGCTGAAACAGTAGGGAGTCGGCTCAGGCAGCCCACTCTGAGACTAGGTTGCCGGCCCTCCAGCCCTATGCAGGGGACGCCAGAGGATGCAACGTTTATCATGCAGCGTTAACTTTTCTTTTAGATGCTGCCCTCACAGTTTCCAACAGAGAGGGCTAAAATCACATATATGATCGAATGGAAGAGCGCTGTCACGGGCCAACACAGCATGGCACAATAAGCTGACATTTCAGTCCACGTGCCACCCCCTTAAGTGACCTCCCTACTTCATATCCAGCTGCAGCCGCTTGGTGGCAGATTACACCATAGAGTTTCATATTCTTGTGGCTGACTCAGGTTGGAATGATGGTACTCTTCATGCAACATACATGCAGGGTCTCTTGGAGGAGATAAAAGATAAACTTGTAGGTTGAGATCCTCCAAAGCAATTAGAGGAACTGTGAGAGGCGCAGGCGCCGCTGGGTGTTTTACTATGGCATGGTTCAGGACACTTCCAGGCCTCTTCCCAATGAACCACAACCCGAGGCATTAGCCCCTGAGTCTATGTAAATAGCAGCCACTGATTTTCCCTGGACTGGGAAAGGAATTTGCAATCCTGGGGACAAATGTCTGTATTGTGCGCAGCCAAGTTACTTGCAATCTATCTGTCCCCATTGGAAGCCAAATGGCAGGGTTTGTCCCAGAAAGGGGGGCCTGTGACGATCCCAAATCTGATTCCTCCTATGGCTGGTCTTTTTGTGCCAGCCACAATCAAGTGAGGAGAAAACTTTACCACCAATCTTAAGGCCTTTATTGATTCAGGTGCTGTGGGAAACTTTATTGACCAGGGATTGGTTAAAAGTCTGGGCTTACCTCTTGTCCCACTCCCACACACTATCCCGGTCTTGGCTCTTGATGGGCAAACTTTGGGGTTGGGATAATATGCACCCAGACTGCTCCTATTATGTTCCATCTGGGCTCTCACACCACACACTTATAATTTTATCATTTTACACAGGTCCCGGGGTTGCAAGTGGTTCCTGGGTACCCATAGCTGCAGGACCACAATCCACGGATTGATTGGTTCACCCAGTCCATCTTGTTTGGGGTTTCTGATGTTTCCAGAGCTGTCACCAGGGCATGCAGGTCCCTGTTTTGCCCCAGCCCAAGCTGATAGACCTCTACCATGTCACTTCAGACTATTGGGATCTCCGAGAGTTTTTTTCTAATAGAAGGGCACAGAACTTACCTACCAACAGGCCCTTTGACTGTGCCATCAACTTGCTCCCAGTGGCTACACCACCCTGGGACAAGATGCTTTCAAGAAGTGTTAGCTATAGGATTCATTCACCTGTCCGGATTACCTACAGGGGCAGGGTTTTTTTGTGAACAAAAAGGAGGGACCTGCACCCCTGCATTGACTATCGCAGCCTGAATGCCATTATGCAAAAGGCCCAATATCTCCTGCCCTTAATGAATTTGGTGTTTGAGTGCTTCCAGCCGGCCAAGATCTTCTCCTGTGCAGTTGAACCTGTGCAGTGCATAACATCTAATCCACATTAGGGCAGGGAATGAGTGGAGGACCATGTACATCAAGCCAACAAGGCGCAACAAATATCTGGTCATGGGCTTTGGCCTGGTGAACATCCCCACAGTCTTCCAGTGGCTTATTAACAAGGTGCTTTTGGAGGCTCTTTATCATTATGCCTTTGTCTATTTGGATGACATTCTGATTTTCAGCAACTCCCTGGAGGAATACATAGTCCATGTATGGCAAGTTCTCCAGCTGCTTCAGCAAAACCATCTATACAATAAGCTGGAGAAAGCACAGTTCCATGTCACCAAATCTCCTTTTTGGGCTTTGTTTTAGCATGGACCCAGCGAAGTTTGAGGCCATCTTGGATTAGCCTTGCCCCACCTTAGTCCACACGGTGCAGCAGTTTTTGGGGTTTGCCAATTTCTTCTGTGGGTTCATCTGGAAACTTTAACTTCCCAGTGGCTCCTCTTAGCTCTTTGACTAAGAAATATCCAGGGGGGCTTTAAGTGGTCAGAAGAGGCTCAGCAAGCATTTGAAACAAAAAGAGGCTGACAACAGCCCTGGTGCTACAGATGACTGATCCAAGGCCCAGTTTATAGTAGAGGTGGATGCCTCAGATATAGGAATGGGCAGTCCTCTCTCAGCATAGTGGTCCTGACCAAGAGTTGCACTTATATGCATACTTTTCTCACCACCTGACCCTGGAGAGGAACTACAATGTCAGGGATTTGGAACTCCTAGCTGTGAGATTGGCATTACAAGAATGGATAAACTGGCATGGGGCTCAAGACCAAGTACTCATCTGGATGGATCACAAGAATCTGGCCTATATTCAGCAAGCTAAACACCTGAACCCCTGGCAGGCCAGATGGTCATTATTTTTTGCCCAGTTTGATTTCATTCTGTCATTTGATTTCATTCAGACCAGGCACAAAGAATCTTAAGCTGGAGGTTTTCTCAAACCAGTGGAATCCAGATATGCTAGAACCTGTTCCCCAGCCTGTAATCTCCCCCACTGTTTGTGGTCCCGCTGCGATGGGGCCTGGAGCATGCCATCCATGAGGCTCTCCACTGAGAACCATACCCAAGCAGAGGGCCCCAGGGAGACTTTATGTACACTCGACCATGCGACCCTGACTTGGAGTCACACATCCCCATTTTTGGCTCACCTGGGGGATGCAAGAACCCTGGAGTTTCTGCACCAGTGTTTCTGGTGAACGGGTATGGAGAGGGACATCCGGGCTTATGTGGCAACCTGTCCGATCTGTTCTGAATCACATGTCCAAATGGCCAGCTCCACCCTTTACCCATACCTTTGTAGTCCTGGTCCCACATTTCAGTGGACTTTGTCACTGGGTTTTTGGTCTCCCATGAGAAATTGTTATATTGGTGTGTGTTGAAATTCATTCCTCTGCCAAAATGTCCTTCAGCCAGCTGCAGCATGTGGTTCAAGTACATGGCTTCCCTAAGGACATTGTCAAAGACCAAGGCCCCTAGTTCACCAGCCGATTCAAACAAAAGTCTTTTTGTTGCCTACTGGGGACTATGGCCATCCTCTCCTCGGGATTCCACCCAGAGCCCAATGGCCAGACTGAGAGAGTCAACCAGGACTTGGAGTGCTATCTTAGGTATTTAATGTCAGTCACCATGGGTGCAGCATCTGGGCTGGGTAGAATATGCCCACAACACCATCTGACATTCCTCTCTGGGCATGTCACCCTTTGAGTGCCAGTTTGGGTATCCTCTACCCATGTTTTCTGCAGGTCCCCATGAAGACAGCAGTCCACTCTGCCAATCACTGTTGGCAGTTGGCGCCGAGCTTTCATGTTCTGATGCCACCCCCTCTTCCCACACATCATTGATGGGGCCTCATGATGAGGCTCATCTTGGACTCATGACAAGTCCACAGGTACACCCAGTACCCAGCGGACTGGGAAGGTTATGGACTGGAGGAACACGCCTGGGTCCCAGCTTAGCATATCTTGGACCCGGAGCTAATTAGGCAATTTCTCAGCAATCCTGCCATGGCAATATCGGGGGCCATTCTTAGAAGGGAGGATAATGTAACAATTCAAGCTGCCTCTCAGGAAGCACTGTGGTCACTTCAGGGTCCTGATCTGGACCTGGTTGGCAGGCAACGGCCACAGGGGCACAATCAGCACAGAAATGCCACACCTGTTTGCAAAGCTTTCAAAACCCATGGAAGTCACAGCTCTGTGCATGAACATTAAATCACAGCAAACACAGTGAAGCAGCATGTCTGTGCTCCCCAGTTCAAATACAGACTGGCAGTTTCAATGGGTCATTATCCACATTCCTCTCCATTCCGAGTGCTCCCCCATAACATCTTCCCATAGCTGAGTGCAAAACATAACCTTGTTCTGGTGCGGGAAAATGCTATGTATTTGTCACAGTGGTAGTTATAGGTGGAATAAACTTCCCCTAGAAGTCTGAACACCTGAATCACTGGCAGTATTTAAAGGACGTCTAAAGACCTACGTCTTCTACAACTGAAGTAATTAAATTAGCATTTTCATTAGAAAAGTGCTTTTCTTACTATATTAAGACATTGTATTCTTAAATTATGAACCCAGTAAACCACTAAGATATATTTATTGATGGAGACTTCAAAGCAATAAGTTGCTCTGTATAAGGGCATCTGCCAAATGCCATATATGTAAGTTTGAAAAATACTTGCAAAAAGGCTTAGGTAGCCTGCCTGATGCTGTTGCTGCTTGGTTATAATCTGACTTAAGAATCTACCAAAAAATTTTGTCATGAAGCAGATCAAATGTTATACAGTACACATCTTATTATGGATTACCAGTAAAAGACAAGTGCTATCTGGCTAAACCAACAGTTTCACATAGTGTGTACTCTAGAAAATCCTTATGTCTTAGTTAGTCATTAAATGATCGTAAGCAGTGTCCTAGCCTGCAATGGCCATACGTATATACTGTACATACAGTAACTCATAGAAACTCGTAGAGGCATTTATACTAGCGAGAAAATAAAGATATACATGCCACTTGATGTTTACAACTTTGTTGTTTGTGGGCATGTTCAAGATCAAGTAGGTAAAACGGAGGGGCTTTCAGCCAAATGATAGACTCATTTGTTAGATAGACAAGGATGTCCATTATAGGCAAATCTTGTAAGAAAATGACCTAGCTATCTAGCCTTAGCCAGCTAGTTTCTTGATGTAGATTTTAGGTAAGCTTCACCCGTTGGTTAAAGCAAAATGAATTGGGTATGTTGGCTAACTTGCAAGCTAAGCCTGTCAAACTCTCAGTTAGCAAGCCAAATTCACTGATATTATTGTTAGCTACATAGCTGAGACAAAATGAACACTGAAAAGATAGCTCTCCTAATTGCCTGTAAATACACATGTATTCTGTTGGCTTGGAAAGATGTGCAATTTGATAGCATGAGGTAAAATAGGGTGACCAGATGTCCTCTTTTCCCCGGACGTGTCCTCTTTTTGAGACCTGGAAATTGCGTCTGGGTTTTATTATAGGCAGTCCACAAACAGTAGTCAAAACAGAAACAGAGTCAATACACAGAATAAACAAACACAGGAATATAACATTCGGCAGTAGTGTCGCGGGGCTAGACTAATGCTGCGCAAATTACAAAGCGCAAAGGCAGTCCTTCCAAACATGGCATAATTAGTCCATAAACGAGATGCACCTGTCTCCCCTTAGCAGTCCTCATGGCTGGAAGCAGGTGCTCATGTGAACTGTAGTCCGTGTAGTCTACGTTAACTTTCGGAAGTGCGCGCTTCCGCATTGAGAGCGACGGAGCAAGAGGAAACACCGCACGCGTGGCCGAGACTTCAAAGCATGCGATACGGAGCACGTCATGACAGTCCTCAGGAAAATATGCCCAGCCACCTCAGGATGACTGAAAAGTGTCTAATCCAGGAGTTAACTTTTTTCCTATTTTCTGATCATTTTTTTATTTTCAAATCTGTGGCCTTAAGAAATGTGTTTTTTTTTTCATTAAGGACAGCATTGGCCAAAACAAGCTATCTTCTGAAAGATTTTGTGAAAAAGTTCAAAATGTTCACTTTAAACTTGGCCTAGGGGCCACAATGTTCTTTAGGGTCAATAAAGCTCATTGATCAGATCACCCTGATTGTGTTGACACATTTAAATACCCCCCCCCAAAAAAAAAAAAAACACCCACAAACGCGCGTAGTAAAGTCTCCTCTTTTTTGAAAACCAAAATATAGTAATCACAGGGGACAGCATATGTTAGCATAAAACATTATAAACATTTAGAGTGCAACATTTAGATATAAGTCATGATGAATTGGGTGATATCAAATTATTAAAGAGTTAGGTATTTAAATCGGACAATTTTGAATGTTCACACAAAAAAAGATGCGGCCTGGATACTAACTAAAGCCTCGGAAATCATGCATCTCTGCTTCGGCTAGCACCATTTTTAACATTTTTGACTCACACTGAGCCGCTCTACTGACACTTTTATCTATTTGGATATCACTCAAATATACCACATTCATCATGGCTGTAGCTGAAGAAAATCCACCTTCTTGAACAAGCATTAGCAGCATTAGCATAGTGGCTACTTAGGGGGGGTATTTAAATGGCTACTTAGCAGCATGAAATCCTCCATGTTGGAGAGGCACTTCACAGCATACAGTGCACGACCTTTCAAAGTAAAAGCCAATAGTAATCACAGGGGTGGGACAAATTAGCATATCTTATAAACATTTAGAGTGCAACGTTTAGATTTAAGATTTAAGATTTAGATTTAACATTAAACATTTAGATGTAACATATAACATTTATATTTAGATATAACATTTAAATTTAACATTTACACAGCAAGAACTAACATGAGGAAGTTTAACACTTTTTTTTTTTATTAATTTATCTCTAAATGTATGAAAATTGTGCTAAATGGTAGAAAAATAACACCAATAAAAATGTTTAACTGTTTCTACAAACGGTGCCCCATATATTTCAACATTTTTCACCAACTCTGCAACTGCCAGGGAAAATGGTCCTTTTTCCAATTTTGAAATGCCCAGGATTAAAAATTAAGTAAGGACAATTGTGATACAGAGATGCCTGAACATGCTATCACTAATGGCCATTGAATCCAAACTCGTCCAGGAGTTGGACATTGACAACTTGATCAATGGCTTCTTTTCAAAGATGGACAGAAGATAGTTGGTCTCCTAGATAGGAAATTTTTTCATTGTGGTTTTATTTAAATTAAGGCTTGTGTTTGACTCCTAAAGATACTGTGCTGTACATGTAGCCTATAGAACAAAACAAAACTAAAATGGCAGTAATTCAACATCAAAATAAGGAATTTAATTTCAGTAATACATTTTGTGTGGTTGTGGGTTGCCCTGTGCTATTGTGCAACTGTGTTATGAGGGCACATACACAGTGCATGTGTAGCTTACTATTTATGTGTCTGTCATAGTAGTTTGTGTATTACTAGTACTCAATTGACGTTATTGCATACTGTGTGTTCATATTCAGGCATAGACTTTATTTCGATGGGCGAGAATTTAATTTGGCAACCCAAATTCTAGCAAATGGGTTTTAGCAAATGGGTATGAAGAACGAGAATTTTCTGTGAGCGATGAAATAATAATGAACTTAATGTACTGTATCGCTAAAAGGAACTGTGTTGTGCTGGAATGATTGGCCAAACAGCTGATCACATGATTGGAGAGCAATGCACATTATGTATTATTGTCAACTGTTGTTAGTTCTGATTTATACTTCTATCATGACAACATTCAGCTTTGTATTAGCACTTTTTTAGCCTATGTAACCATTTATTAAAAGGACATTAATGGTCTGTGTACATTTTGTGTCAGTAACAGAAATTATTAGGCCTTATTGTTTTTATCAGAAATGTAAAATTGAAAAGCAAATTGTATTTCTCTTTTTTCTTAGTAGGTCAAAAAATGAAATTGTAAATAAGCTGGGCAGGATCCAACCCATGTGAGCAGAGAAGATTCCATTGTGATCTGAAATCACATGCAGTAAACCATTTTTGTGTTGACAGGTAGATAAAATTCTTGTGTGAGGTGCTATAGTTGCAGTTACTTTAACTAGGTAGTTCTGGTTTTCTTCGTGTTAAGAGTAGTAAGAGTATTAAGCAGTAGTTTTCTTGTACAGGTTTGTGTCTGTATGTTACTACTGCATGTGAAATAAACTGAATAAAGACAGCTTCCCTTAGACTGATTAGACTAAGCTCAGCCAGTCCCTCACAGGCCAAAAACTAGCACAAACATGAGTTACTGACCAAGCTAAAGGTATTTTTGGAGGAGAGATAGAGGACAGAATTGTCTTCATGATGTTGAGAAATAAAATGATGATTCACACGGTCAGTAAAAAGTTCAACCTCATTTTAAATACTTATTCCTATTCCGTAGTAAGTCAATTGGGAAAGTTTATTATTAAATGTTAGAAATTGGGATGATCTTGGGCTAAACTAATCAGAAGAAGTTTATTTTTAGTTTCTAGTTAGATGCCTACATGTATATCACATTTGTGTTTAACAGGTAATGTTATCACTGTGTATGGCTACATTCACATTACCAGGCTGAAGTGAGTCAAATCAGATTTTTTTTTTTTTGCCTTAATGTGACACAGATCTCTCTTTTCCGGGCTGTGAGAACACACAAACCTGATCTTTTCAAATCAGATTTCACTTTCATATGTGGTCCTAAATCTGATATGTATCCGATTCATGGCTATGTGACATGAATGAGAATTCATGTGGCTTTTTGTCTATACACATGCGCTGAGTATTGTCGTCACCCAGCCAGCACGGGTGTTCTGTTGATTTGTTCTACCAATCAAGATATGCTACTTAGCAGTTACCTGTTAGGTTTACAGTTAAGATTTTAACTTCATGCTTACAGTTAAGTAAGTCTTACAGTTAAGGATATGTTAAGGGCTATGGCTAAGTTCTTCAACATGGTAGCTCAAATTGTCAGAACACCTGCAGTGCAGCAAAACAGCAATAGAGTAGAGCTACAGCTGATGAACTGTTTGCTATAATCCAGAGCAAAATGTGATGAATACAATAGCTACTAGCATGTCCATTTTGTTGGCTTTAATATCATGTGTGAGAGTTGTCTCTCAAATATTTACATTTACATTTATGGAATTTGGAAGACGCCCTTATCCAGAGAGACTTACGTAGGTGCTTTGAAGTCTCTGTCAGTAAGTACATTCTGATACTGTTTCACTAGGACCCAGGCTAATCTAAAAACTCTGTTGGCAGGTGATACATTAAGAAAGCATGCATAAAGTTTTTTTGTAAGTTTAAGGATAAACACTGAAAATGCTAATCCAATTGCTTTTGAATGAGGGAGGACTTTAGTCGTCGTTTGAAGACACCCAGTGGCTAAGCTGTTCGGACATTTAGGGGAAATTCATTCCACCACCTAGGTGCCAAGACACATAAGAGTTGAGATGCATGTCTTCCTTATATACCTTGACAGATGGTGGGACCAGTCGAGCAGTGCTGGAGCATCCGCGGGAGTGTGGTGCAGTGCAGGGTGTGATAAATGGTTTGAGCTAGGAGGGTGCTGGTCCATTTTTTGGTTTTGTAGGCAAGCATCAGTGTTTTGAATCTGATGTGGGCAATTACAGGAAGCCAGTGGAGAGACCGTAGCAATGGAGTGATGTGAGAGAACTTGGGAGGTTGAAAACAAGTTATGCAACTGCATTCTGGATCAGTTTCCGAGGTCGAATGATGCGCAGAGGCAGGCCTCCCAGGAGTGACTTACAGTAGTCCAGTCTCGACATGACAATGGACTGAACAAGTACTTGCGTGGCCTTTGTGGAAAGAAATGGACGAATCCTTCTGATGGTGAAGAGGAGAAATCTACATGAGCGAGAAAGATTAGCAATATGAGAGGAAAAGGACCATTGATTGACCATGTTTACCCCTAGGTTATATCCTGTGACCGAAGGGGAGATCAGAGAGTTGTTCAGGGAGATCACAAGATCCTGATATGGGGATAAATCAGATGGGATGAATAGCAGAATAGCAGTTTTGCTGGGGTTGAGTTACAGCTGATGAACTGCCATCCATAGAGATATCTGCCAGATACAGTATATAGAGATCCTGGTGGAAACATGAGGGTCTGAGGGAGGAAAAGAGAGGGTAAGTTGAGTGTCATCTGCATAGCAATTGCATGAGAACCAATGTGAGGATATGACATCATCAAGAGATCTAGTATAGAGGGAGAGCAGAAGAGGAAAAAGTAGCGAATCCTGAGGGATACCAGTGGAGTCTGCATGGAGTAAAGATGGATCCCTTACATGTCACCTGATATTCTAGATTGGACACGAGCCATTGTCATGCTGAACCATGAATTCCAAGACTCCTAAGGCTTGACTAGAGAGTCTTGTGGTTGACCATGTCAAACACTACTGAAAGGTCAAGAAGATGATGACTAATGACAGTTTGGCTGATCTAGCAGCATGTAGCTTCTCTGTGACAGCCAAAAGAGGAGTCTCTGTGGAATGTTCCAGATGAATTAAGAGGTTGTTCTGTGAGAGATAGACAGACAGTTGATTGTAGACAATCCATTCAAGGATTTATAGAAAGAAGAGAGAGAAGTGATACCAGTCAATAGTTGCTGATATCTGAGGGATCCAAAGTGGGTTTCTTCAGGATGGGAATAACCCGATCACTTTTGAATGCTTTTGGTACATGACCAGATGTTATGGAGCTATTGATGATAGTGGTGATGAAGGAGAGAAGGTCTTGAGAGATGTTCTGGAGCATTGTGGAAGGGACTGGATTTAGTGGGCAGATGGTAGACACCTTGAGATGACTTGCATGATCTCATCTGTTGCTAGGTTGGAAAAATGTGCCAGTGAAGGGGTCGGGTTAATGTTAAGTGTAGGCATTTGGTTGGGAGTGATTGTCTGATAGATTTGAATGATGAAAAGATGTTGTAGAATCTGTGAGGATCTTGTGCAGAGATTTCCAGCTTTTCCTTGTAGAAGGCAGTCTTAGCAGAAGTCATATCAGATGAGAATTTGTACAGGAGAGCATGATAAGAAGAAGAAATATTGATAGCTGGTTTTATTCAGGATAGGTAGGGTGATGATAAAGGATACTAAGTGATGATCAGAGATGTGAAGTGGGTAGCAATGATGTCTGTGGCTGGGTAGGGAAGGCTGAAGAACAGGGCATTCCTCCTTTGTTTATGGGAGAGCAGTTCAATATCAGAGAAAACAAATTGAGAAGAGGGAGAAGGCAAGAGGAATGGAGTTTGTTGAGAGGGAGCTTGAGGTCTCCAAGGGGAATGAGAGGGGTGTTATCAGTAAAGAAAAGGCTGAGGAGTCTGTCCATTTCTTCAAGAAATTGTCCCAAGGGTCCAGGAGGGCAGTAGATGACAATGCTGAGGAGGTTGAAAGGAAAGGAAACTGCAGCTGCATGGAATTCAAAGGATGAGATGTTGAGATGAGAGAGAGAGATGGGTGTGAAGCACCAACTCTGAGACAACAGCAGCCATGTACCACCACCCCTTGCAGTTTCTCGTGGAGTGTGAGAGAAAGTGTAAGCAGAGGAAAGAGCTGCCGGTGTAGCTGAGTTCTGTGGGGATATCCATGTCTCAGTTAGTGCCATAAAGTCAAGAGAGTGGTGGGAAGCAAAGGTGAAGATAAAATCAGCCTTCTTTACAGCAGACTGTCAGTTCCAGAGCGCACCTACCACTGCTGTTTGAGACTGAGACAACAATGGAAGGTAGCTAAGATTACTGGTAGTATTGCCTTTGGATTGTGGATGAGATCTCCTAGGTCTAAGAGATGTGAAAACAGAGATAGATTTGAGGCACATGTCTGGAGTCTGGTCTGGACTGAGGACAATGAGTTTAAGTAAGGCTAATAGAGCTGATAACCCTAATTGACCAAGAGGAAAATAGACACCAATAAATTATCACTTTTAATCTAAATTGAAATTTTAATTCTAAATTCTTGCAACTGTTGCAGATGCTTGTGTCTGTAGCAAATATACCTTCAATATATCTTCGTAAGCATTGCCCCCAGTTCACACCTTAAAGGAGACCAAAACTACTGTTGATAAGACACCTGAGAGAACTAATTAGCAGAGACCAGCAGACCCTTCTAAACGACACTACAGAAACAATTATAATATAATATAGGTCCAACTATCTATAGGTTGTTGGTAATTTGTGCAAAAAAACATATCAGTGTGCAGATATGTGATGTTTCAGAGGACAGACGCATTACAGTTAGATACAGGTCACTTGTAATTATGAGTATGAACCATCAAGATAGGCAAATCCAATCCATGCAAAATTCAGAATTGAACAATGAGGTTTGTAATATGAATGTATCCTATCAGCCTTCTAGTGTTTTATATAGCTTGGAGGAATGAACCCTCTGAGTATGCCTCCCTTTAAGCACTTATTCATTCAATTCAATTCAATTTTATTTGTATAGCACTTTTAACAACAGACATTGCCCCAAAGCAGCTTCACAAATGTATATAAATTCTGAATAAAAACATGAATTTATACATAAACTTATGAATCTATACATTTATCTATATATATATATCCCTAATGAGCAAGCCTGTGGCGACGGCGGCAAAGAAAAACTCCCTGAGATGGCAAAAAGAAGAAACCTTGAGAGGAACCAGACTCAAAAGGGATCCCATCCTCATTTGGG
>JAQQZR010000917.1:0-12580 GCA_030068235.1 Notoglanidium macrostoma | reverse complement strand
TGTATGGCTGTTTGTCTGTGTTGGCCCTGTGGTGGACTGGCGACCTGCCCAGGGTGTACCCCGCCTCTCGCCCGAAGTTAGCTGATATCGGCTCCAGCTTCCCCTGCGACCCAGACAGATAAAGCGGTGTAGATAATGGATGGATGGATGGAAGGGGATTACCCTGAGGATGCCTAAATCATCCATGGCTTAGAGACAAGGGAGAAAAATTGACCATGCTTTCTAGATGGGAGGGATGGCATACTCTCTCTCTCTCCAGTTAATCATTTGACCAATATTAGCCAATCATGGGTATCTATGAGCTCATGTATGCAGAAGATGGAAGATAGCATTTTTCTTGTGTTAAACTGCCCTGTGACACAAATACGTTTCTGATAAATTTATGTAATATTATAAAAACCTAATAACAATGCCATGGTGCACTTTCAGTTTTTAGTCTGTTAGTCTGAATCAGAGTGAAATGAACAGTTTTGGTTCATTTTTTTTTTTGTTGATTCAAGTTTGATTCAATTTGTTGGGTCAAATCAGAATTGATTCGTTTCACTAACTGTGAGTATTGTACAGGCTGTTTTGGTCTGAGCGAGGTGCCATTGCTGTGTTCACACCTCCTTGTACAAATGGGGTAAAAAGAGTACAAATGGTCCAATAAACTAAACAGACTGTTGCATAAAGTGCAGTCTAGGACCAGGACAGGGAAACACATCTGAAATGAGATTGTCCAGGCAAACACCTTGTAATCTTCAGGTTTATATAATATTTCTGAGACATAAGGTATGTGTTATAGTGCCACAAGTGATATATTGCCACAATAAATGGGTCTGAAAATGACAATAACAGTTGAAAATGATAAACCACTGCCACCTGGTGGGCTGTTGCTGTTTGTGAATTTGAAGCATATAACTTGCATTATGAATTCTTCTTCTCCTTCTTCTTCTTCTTCTTCTTCTTCTTATTATTAAACTGAAAACATTCATCTATCCTTGGCAAGGGTGGAAAATACTTTACTTATGTACTATTTCGTAAGATTTGTATTTAACTATTTTTGAAATGGAACATCTCTTGCACAAGTAAATTTTCAAATTCGTGTTACAATTGACTATTTTTTTCTAATTTGTAAAAGTCATTAATTGGCGGTTACTGAGGTGTCTAATTATGCCTCCTATGTAAAAATGCAAATTTGGCATTTTAAAATGAACCACCAAAAATAATTCTGTTAAGCTACGTTATGCGTAAATTTAGTAACGTTTTGTAAATTACTTTGATAGATTGGATAGCTAGTGATGTTTTGTAAAGTACCTTGTTAAATTGGCTAGCTAGATAGTTATGGCTTGTAAATGACCTTGTTCAGTTAGCTAGGTAGCTAGTTATCATTTGTAAATGAGCTTGCTAAATTAGCTGATTAGTCAGGTTTTGTTCACTGGTCTGTTAAATTAGCTAGTTAGTTAAGTTTTCTTTGCATTACTAATGTGTCTTAGCATTCATTCCAAAAGGGTTATTAAATGTTAGCTAACCAGCAAACCAAATTCTAGGCTTGTTTGAGTGAGCAGAATATTTTCCTTATCACTGACTGTTTAGCAAACTAGCTAGTCATGAAGCATCTGGCACAGTCAGCCCTTTTGATCCGTTACATATTACGTTATACTCTTGAATACTCAGATTTGTTTAAATGTAGATACTTTCTCTCACACGATCTTTTGAACCTTTTTGATCAGTTACGTATTTCGTTATACTCTTGAATACTCAAGTTTGTTTCAATGTAGATACTTTCACTCTAGTAGATTTTTGCTGCATACTTCAAGATTTAAACTTTCAAACTTTAACTTAAAAATCTAAAGATAATTAAACTAACTTGTATATATAAAACAGGAAACCTGGTACCAAAGGGAGCTAAAAATTACAGGATGTGATTCTAAAATTGCATTTGTTGGTGCTTGCTTCCTGTGTTAGTGTTATTTTACTGCTGAACACCAGTGCAAGACCTCATAGAAATATCTGCTTCGTCTTTCTGATATACAATACAATTCCTGTGGTTAGTGGCAACTTTTTCTAATTTGTCATGCTGGTGTAAATATTGAGCAATCCTCCAATCCATTCATCATCTCAGAAGTTCTGAGAAAGTGAACAGAATAGTCAAACATTATG
The DNA here is from genome assembly GCA_030068235.1 of Notoglanidium macrostoma. Taxonomy (NCBI): domain Eukaryota; kingdom Metazoa; phylum Chordata; class Actinopteri; order Siluriformes; family Auchenoglanididae; genus Notoglanidium; species Notoglanidium macrostoma. The sequence continues at coordinate 10,438 of JAQQZR010000917.1, read as the reverse complement.
CCGTGAAACCGAATGATTGTTAGGCCTTGAAGTGAGAAGAGAGAAGTCGGGTTTGTACGACACACCTACTGAGTCATTACTAGCTTTATGTTAGTTTGGAGTCAGGCCAAGAGTGGGAGTGTGGGCTGTGTAGATTAGAAGCCAGTGGACGTGGTATATGGTTTTACAGTTGTTACAGTGTCTTGTAGGGTCTGTTCTGGTGATTAGAAAAGAGGGGATTGAGGAGTGGCTTTGTTTTCACAAGACATTTCTATCCCATTGTTCTAACTCTTTTTTTTTTTCTTCTTGTGACCTGAAAAGAGCCCATAACCATCTGTAACAAAACTCCCAGTGCAAATCACTATACTACAAATGCATTTTTAATCAATAATACATAGAATATGTACAAATCCACACTATGTGCATGCAGTTGCAGAGGACATATGCACTCGCTCAGAGTGTTGGCAGTGTTTGCTCATTCCTTCACTCATTTTTTTAAATCATGTTTGCCTGAGGCACTGACTCGATTCAATAACACGCATACTTTAAGCAGGAGGAGCAAGCGAGCATGCCACAAAGCCCCCTCCTGTAAGTGTGGATTCAAACAAGGGAGCTCTGAAAGACGACTACGCAGACATGCCAGGCAGGAAAAGGTCTCACGGACGAAAGAAAAAGTCCAGCGAGGTACGTAATTGAATTGCGCACACACTCAGGATCTCCAGGCATATTCAGTAGACTCTTTTAACTCATTGCAGTTTAGCTCTCCCAATGTCTAATCACAGCATATGCAGAAACGCCCACAGAGCTGAATGAACATGTCATGTGTATTGAACTAACTTTAATCATTTATTCAACACTGCAGGGGTTTTGGGTGTTAATTCAACACTGAATGAATTAGTTCAGCCAGCACAGTAGTAGTATAAAGACTGGGTGAAGTCAAAATGTACAGTATTGTAATAAATATTTTTCAATATTGTTACTGCAGTGATCAGCTCAAATCCAATTGGTCAGAAGGTATTGATTAATTTTCTTGGACAGCAGCTCTGACTATAGTGCTGACTGCATAGAAATCACAGGTGAATATTAATGTGCTCGTTTTAATGTTATCATTTCCAGTGATACATAATATCATATAATTATAATGATATAATCGGTGATATGGTGAAGAAGTCTCCAGTGTCAGTGCTTTGTCATAGTCAGAGGTAAACCTGTTCAAAGTTTTCCATCATGGGAAAGTCTTTAGGGTGGAGAATGTTGCACTTTGTGGTTTCACCGTCAAAAGAGAGAAAGAATATTTCAGTGCTAAGTAATAACAGGAAATAACTTGTTCTACATTCCACGACTTTATTGTAATACAACCTAATTTAAAAAACTGATTTACAATTGCTGGAAGATTTCTGTGGTTTATGAGAAATAACCCACTTTAGCTCATGCTGTAAATGGAAAATAATCAACTTCAGCATGGTAACAATTACTCTGATTCACTTGTTCCACATCACACCACCCCAGTGAGTGTTTCATTTCTGGAAAAAGTTCAGTTTTCTCTCCTTTCCTGCATTTTTTCTTATCTTTATGATGCTAAACGTGTGGAAAATACCTCCATATATTAACCTTTTAAGGGTTTAATGCCTTAAGGGTTCCTTCCAGAGGGACAACCCCTTAAAGGTTCTGGATCACAGTTTACTGTGAAGAACTCTTTGAGTATTGTGATATGCTTACCTGATTTATTTTAACAGTGATGAGTAGCCTTAACACTGTACAAGTCAAACACTGAATGCAACAGTGATGACAGTTACCCAAATGAGGATGGGTTCCCTTTTGTGTCCGGTTCCTCTGGAGGTTTCTTCCTCTTGTTGTCACCATTGACACAGGCTGACACATAAGTTCTTATTCAGAATTTATATACTTCTGTGAAGCTGCTTTTGTTAAAAGCGCTATACAAATAGAATTGAATTGAATCGATGGTGAATTCAGTAATAAATATGTTAATGCTGTAAATGCGAATTAAAATTGGTCACTGTATGAGTTAGTTCAACACTTCAATACAGCATAAATGATTTATGAGTACAGTAGGGAATTTGCTGTGCATGTGTTACACAGAGCTGGGCAATATTATTGTGATGAATTATGTCACAATACACTTCTGAGGTACTGCAGATATTGTTATATTTTTTGCAATTTTTTTCTTTTTAAATAGCAATTACAGACTCTGATCAGACACAGCTGATTTGATGTTAACATTTTGTTTACATCAAATCAATATACTGATTTGATTATTAGAATTTAGAGAAGGAAGAAAGCTTGTATTCGTCAAATAAACATAATAAAAATACAGCAAAGTTCTTCTCATTGCATAACCCAGTTTTTTAGGAGGTAGGGGTCAGCCATGATACCGAAGGCTCTGATCAGTAACCCAGCACCAATTTTCCATATTTTCTTAAATCATATATTTCATGTTGAGAGGTCAGGCTTTAACGACTTAATTTTGGTGCACTTAATTGCTGCTGTTAGCAATATGTTTAAAAGATATTTCTTAGCTCTTGCATCAATGCCTTGCAGTATTGGTCCTAGTAGTGCCACCTTTGGATCTTTTGTGAAACTTTGGTGGAATACTTCTTGAAGGGCATTAAACACCTCCTAACAAAACGTTCTTACTTTAGGGCATGTCCAAAACACATGGGTATAGTCGCAAAGTCTCAAACATTTATTTATGTTTGTTGGGCCAATTTTAGCCACTATCTCTGGTGTCCAGATTTAATGGGATAATAAGATATGCTTGTATTTCTTCCCATATGTCCTGTGGTATGTCTCTATTCATTTCAGTTTCCAAGCTCTCTTTTATCTGTAGTGTATTATTCAGTAAAAATAGAAATATTTGGTAAATATGACATTTGTAATTTTATCCACATCCCTTCAGTTGACTATTCCATTCTAATTTCAAGTAACTTATGTACAATGATAGACATTTTTTTTGCTACATAATTTTTGTGTAGTGTAAAAATGTCTTCAGGAATCAAGATATGATCTTTTTTTGTCTTATCGCCCACCCAGGATTTAGTCTGAGGTAATCTAACAACATTTGTTCAAAATAGTCTAGAGGTTTTTTTTGTTTTGTTTTGTTTTGTTATCAGATTGTACATGTCTGCAGAAAGTCATGGCTGTGCAGGTATTGTATTGTGTATCAGGGTGAGGTGCTATAGAGTATGAGGATGAGCTGTCAGAGTTCCTCAGGAAGGTGGGTTATGACTGGAAGCTCACATTCCCAAGGTGCAGCCAAGTTCTTGCGCAACCCTACAGACAGAAAGTAGTGAGGGCAAATAAGTCATAACCACAGGGCAAAAGCAGACTACAGTGTCAGTTTGACCGCAGGGACAGTGTAGCAGATGAGGGCAGGCATAAAAGGAGCATTACATTAATACAGAGTGCGCTGGATAATCAGCTGCACACTAACGGGAGTGGCACAAGTGGATTGTGACGGATGAACACAAGGCAACTTCTGTTCAGGTCTGGAAGTTTAAGAGTGCTTCTCCTTCTCCGTCTCTGGTGTCGGCTTCATGGCGTACGCTGCTTACTGGACTAGCACTGTAAGTAATTTCCAGCCTGACGCTTGAGATTTGGAGCTTTAAACTCGGAGAAAAGCCTCGGAGGAAAACTGAAGTCTCGTTAAATGTTCTTGGCATGCAGCCTTCAAGACACTGTAGGCTGTATCTTAAGTCGTAAACGTAGACACATCGCATAGACGCTTTGGCAACTTTTTGGAACTGGAGTGCTTATTCCTAGTCTCTGTTATCTCTTAATCATGCATTCAGACACTTTATTTCTTGTGTTTTATAGAGAACACTTTACATACTACATGATACGTCGTATATTCTTCATTTCTGCAGATATGTCAGCCCACATTTCCTGTCTATCTGGCATATTTGGCGAATAAGTGTTTCATTTGGGAGATTATTTTCAATCTGGCAACCCATCTGGTTTACACATTTTTTTCCAAATATAGCATATCGGTACTTCCGGTTTTACAAAAAGCGCGTGCTTAAGCCTTGTGTTCTATCCAGAGTGACCCAGGTTATTTATTTATTTACTGCTTAAAGACTACTTAATATGCACTGTTTTTTGTTGTTTTGTTTGTTTCCTTTGTTTCAAAATGAAACTTAATGTGTTTGGCAGTGAACATGAAAAAAGAATAAATGCACTTTTTGCTGACCATCCTTCATAATTTCATATATTTGCATACATGTTATTTCTGGTTCATTTTGAGCAGAGAGTAAACCTGAAATGTAAAAATGAAAGTGTGGAAAAATCTTCTCACCTCACAAGTTCTTACAGAAAAGCAAACAAAAAAAGGTGAACTCATGCTATGTACACACGCACACACTCTTAGAAAAAAAGGGTACCAAAGTGTACATTTCTATGGAGCCATTTCTAAGGGTCATGGCAGGGAAAGATTTTTTTGAGCTTCTTTTGCAATAACAGTTAAGGTTAGAGTTTCCTTATTGTACAGTTCCTTGTCACTGGGGTGGAACCTTTTACCTGGCTGCAGGTAGCTTTAGAGTAAGCTTTATGCTAATAAGTACTTACAGTCCATCCATGTTTGCAGGTAAAAGATAAATGTTAAATGTACAAAAGACACAGCAGAGCATGAAAAGTGGTTCCCCAAAAAACATAGATTGCATTGTGTCATTTCCATTATTATTTTCTGCCACAGTTGCTCAATATGATCCGTAAACATTACATCCAGAACACTATTGTTAAAGTCTGGGATTGTAGGGTTAGGAAAAACATTCTGTTTTGTCATAACCATTCGTCGTGAGAACCAAGACTGAGTTATCAGCAGACTTGGTGAGGGTTTATGATGAGGAAGTGGATAATAAATGGTATAATATAAGCAGGGTTTGAATGTTTTGAGGAAGATCCCATTGGCTTAGTGAAACACACTTGAAGCTTCATATACTTTAGTATAATTTATCTGTAAATGTGTTCAAATAAGTCGAGTCTAATAATAGGTCTGTTAAGATTTTTTTTCCTTAAGGTGATGTCATGCTTGCCAACTCAATTAGTATGACAACTTTTTTAGTATTATATCTAACTAATTAGACTGCAAGGTCATTTTAATAAATATGAATTCCAAATCTTTCTCGCATTATTTGTGTTAAACCTGAGCGCAGGCCTTTTGCACATTACAGCGGATTAGAAAGATAAGAGCATGTTTTGGATTAGAAAGATAAGAGCATGTTTTTTCCCCTTAAGGAGAATATGTTCTCACATTTGCCAACTCAATTTGCATCATTTTGACTCAGTTGACTCTATTGCTAACACATTTAACGAAATCCAAACATCAGCCTCAGGCGTTTAAATGTATGTAAACCGTTCATGAAAAACAGGTTGCTGGAATTGTAAAAATGTCTTATCTGTTTCTTGTTCAGCATGCTTCTCTCTTTCTTACATTCTTCCATTTATCAATCTCTACATTTTTCTCCTCGTGTCTCAAGCAAACATTGCATGTTTTAGCTCCAGGTCGAGATCAGACTAGCCGTTTCAGTATTACTTCACTTTTTCAGGTAGATCAGATTAATCTGAGCAAGAGATTTCAATCACTATATCCTGAGGATTGTTCACCAAACCCATTATAATACCGAAAGTTCATTATCTGTTAAGCTCTGGGAGCTTTGGAGGGAAATCTCACACATATATTACATGGCATTTGAATCCAGGGCTTGATGAGGTCAATTAGGAAAATAATCAGAATAAAAAATAATCAGAATGATCAGTTTTTTGGAGTCAATACTAGTAAAAAAAAAAAAAAAAATTTTTATTTTTAGAATTTTGTCTCCATCTAGTGTGTAATATCTGATAGATATCTGACAGAGCAGTGTTTGGTTAAAGGTTTGATATTTCAGCCATCAGCATCAGCCTTCAGCAAAAATCATTAGAAACAATCTGACAATGATGCTCGACAATAGGCTTAAGTCTGCAAGAGTACTTGCATGTGTTACAATACACACAAATCGTTCACATTAATTCCCACAGAGTTAGTCATTAACATTATGGCCAAACCCTTGAAAACTGGTCTGACTTATAAAAGTCTGGAGGAAAGACATGCCTGTGAGGACCTGTCTTCTGGCAAGCTAAAATAAAAGAGCAATGATTCATTGTTAGGACTTAAAGAAGCAGTATGAGGATAGTTTTAAAGATTTGGAGCCCTCTCTTGTAGAACTTTCTTACTGCATGGAGGAAACTCATGGAAGAAAGAATAAAACGCTTGGGTAGACGTTGTTATAGGAAAATAATCACGTGACGCAGCCTGACATGAAGTTGCTCCAAAATCAAATCCGTTCTTGGACAATGTTAATATCATATAAATTAAACATTCAGCCACTTGTTCTTGAGATATTCCTCAGAAGGACGTAGAGGCAAAACATAATTAAAAAGAGAAATGAAGCAAACATTAAGTACAGACTGTAGGCAGCTTGACTCTTCAGTTTCACAGTCTCTCATATACAAATTATATTTGTAAACTCAATGTTCATTTAAATCAGAAAGAAGTATCTCTTGTATCAGACTATTACTTAAAACTATTCTGATGTAGTCCTGCCTTAGATCTACGATATATCTTCCTGACCCAACCTAGAAAAAGTGCCGACTGACTTTAACTGACCTTCATTGTTAAAGTGAATTGCTCAGGATATCCGTACAGTAAGTGGTGGTAAACATGTGTTGTTTCAAGTTGTGTATTTATTCCTAAAACATTACTGTAATAACAGGATTTCTCTTGACTGTTATGCCCTGTACAGTAAGTAATAAAACACAGTGTGGTGTTCTGTCCCAGGAAAACAGTTAACAGCGTGATGGGGTGATGTGGACCGTCCGGTCATGTGACATCACGTTTTATTTCTCTTATACCACAGCAATATTTTACAACTGTATGTATTCAAATTCAACACATTATACTGGACCTTTTTCACATCATGTTAAATGTTCTGGATTGTCCTTGAGACAAGATAGTTCCTGTTGTCCCTTATGTTATGACCGCTCCGAACAGCTGATTGTATTCGCGCTTTATTAAGATTAAGATTTAATTGAAAGCGAAATATTTAGCCAGTATTTTTGTGTGCATCTATCAAAAATATGCAAATTGTTACTGAAATTTGTAGAGCTTATGAGGCTCTACGAATGATAAAAATGATGTTCAGTTTGCACGAAATTTGGCTCTTGCATAGTCATTGTAAAGCGCACCACTGGTAAAGAGTGCAGGTTATGCACATCTTTATGTTCTTGCACTGTCTTGTAATGTCTGCACGTTAGCACACGTGCACTTTATGTAGTCCTGTGTTGTTTTATCTCACACGTGCACTTTTTAAAATTCTGTGTCGTCTTATATGTAGCACCATGGTCCTGGAGCAATGTTGTCTCATTTCATTATGTGCTGTGTCACCCATATATGGCTGAAATGACAATAAAAGCCACTTGACTTATCGGTTTTACATTCTTGACGATGTCATAAGCATCCAGTCACCGTGGATTAGCTACCGCCCGGAAAACTAGTCAGCGAAAACGTGTCACGTGTCACATTGAAATATGTGAAACAGCCAAACTCAAGATAAAACAAGATAAAAGGATCTCCTCGATGCTCATGTTTTTCACTTGTACTGGTGGATCAGAGATCGGACAACGTTTATGGGACAGTATGACTCAACAATGATTCTACACTCCTGGTTAACTTCACACTTTTGAAATTCAGTGGAAGCTAGCTTCCAAACCAAGCTAAATAACTTCCTAAAATAAAAACATTGGTTAAAAAACTTTTTCAGTGTTTTCTAGACTTTTAGTCTCTCATCGCTTCTTAAGGCTCATCTTTTCTGATCCTTGCTTTTGGTGTAATGTTAAATCTGCACATTATGGTACCGCCGTGTCCCGTGACTCTACTCACGTCCTGCGTGCGACTATAAATACCCTGTACATGAGGTAGCTCCTGTTTCAATGACTCTCACATGCACACAGGGCACCGGACCGGTCAAGGTCTTGTCATGGCATCCCCACATATCCGTTGGTGTATAGACTTTTTCACATCTATTTACAGACACGACGTAAACACCCTCATGTGCACACACACACACGCACACCCATGGAGACATAAGAATTATAAGACCATAAATAATGTTATGAAAGCGCATTATACTTGGATGGCAGGAAAGAGGATCGTCCTTAAGATGCTCCAGCAGGTTTAACAGGCCTGTTGAGCTCCATTAAGGTGTGTCTGACAGTGTCAGTTTATCATCTGCTTCATTCCTGATGTGTGTTGACTTCGGCAGGCATGCGGTGTCTGGGCGTTGGTCAGACTTTGCCTCATGAATACTGGTTTCTCAGGCATGTAAATCAAAACATAAAAAGGCAAACCTCATTCCTTTAAATCTGGTTGTCAGGGCTTAATCAACAGAAAAATTTGCTGCGGTTGCAAATAGGAATTGATCATAACTACAGGGAAACTGACAGGATAAGTAGTTACAACACTGAGGAATGTGAATCTTAAGGGTCTTGGGAGTTCTGCTTTTACCACAAGGCTTGATTCTGATTGGTCAGATGATTCATTTTCTATAACAACAGCTCTGATAGTAATGCGCGCTGTTTAATACATTATAGTTTCTATAGTAACGGCTAATTCAGAGGCACGACTATGGCGGATGCGCCAAACAGTCAGCACCTGTAATAATGAACAGACGGTTGTTTTGATAAAGGTCAGTAGGTTTACAGCCATGGGAAAATCTTCTTTTTTCATATGGTTAGCGTTGTCACCTCGCAGCAAGAAGGTTCTGGGTTTGCATGGTTTCCTCCCAAAGCCCAAAGGCATGCAGATTAGGTCAGATGCCTTCTCTAAATCGCACATAGGTGCGGGTGTGAGTGGTTGTTCGTCTCTGGGTTAGCCCTGCCATAGATTACCGACCTGTCCAGGGTGTACACCTCCTCTCGGCCGAAGTCAGCTGTGAGTGCTTCCAGCCTCCCCGTACCCCTTAACAGATAAGCGTCATAGATAATGGCTAGATGGATAACAGGAACTAACTTGATTTACAGATTTTCTGCGAGAGTAAATATAACTATGGAACAATAAATACATGTCATTCTGCAATGTAAAATGATTTACTGTTGGCACATTGCTCTGGGATAAGAGGTATAAAACACTTCAGGACCGTACCATTATAGGAGTATTATACATTTCAGGGTGGGAATGATTACACCACTGAGTGCATTTAACCGTTGCTATAGAAATAAAGTATTAGAAGAAGTGCATTAATGTAAACCTTGCAGCAGGAATTTCTGACCAATCAGAATTAAGCATTCAGCAGCACTCTGGTATAATCAGTGTTAATAAATCTCATACTAAACTAGTGGAATGTTCAGTTACAGACTGGTGAACTCCCATTATTAAGCAGTATATACACACTGTATTCAGATTGTTCATGCCGTGCAACTAAATGGTCCTCCACCCTGAAGATATCTACTGGGATAAATGACACAATATACTTGGACTTTGCTCCCAGCTGTATAAGTTGCTGATGGGTTTTTATTAGAGATTTATGGCGACATTACGAAGCAGGTTTCTAGTGCTGCTATTCTGTTTGGTTGTGTTAGAAAAAAATGACCGATTCTCAGAGGAGAGGATTGGAAGGTAAAGGTTCACTCCAACGTTCACACATGAGCAGACTGTGCGCTTTTTTCTAGCTGTTATTTGGTGTAGTATGAGCTGTTAGACAATTCCTGTAACTGTTTGGGGGGAAAATCTGGAAAAAGGGTTTTCAGCGTGTCAACGTTTTAAGCATGTTGACGAGGATAAATTTAGCAAACTTTGTCTATTTACGGCAAGAGTCATGCAAGCTTGTCAAACCATTTTCAATAAATATGCATGCTTATACCAAAGTGTGATAATTATTTAATTGGCTCTCTGTGTCTGCTAAGTCAAGATTGATTAAACACATCAAACCTTCAGTGATTCTTATCCTTGGCAGGACTTCAGTATAGTTCCTAATTTAGCCCACCACATACACCGTCTCCTGTATGTGTGCTATTTCAGAGACATGGCTCCACCCCCTGCTTGCTCTGAGCCGTCCTTTTCCCTTTCATCTCCTCCCATTTCTTCCACCCCCTAGAACATGCTGTCTCACTGAGTCTGAGAGGAGGTGCACGGTTTGCAGGAGTGCAGTTACTCAGACACACACACACACACACACACACACACACACAGAGACAGGAAGCCGGCAGCAAACATGGGGCAGTTGTTAAGCTGGTTAAGGGGCCCACAGGATTCTTCAGCCCTGGAGAATGTCGCCGTGGAGCAGCAGGTCACTTTTACTGGATATAATGTCTATGAGGTCTGAGTAAGGAGTGCATGGTGGGCATGTGTGTGTGTGTGTGTGTGTGTGTGTGTGTGTGTGTGCTTGATCTCTGGGTCATTACAGAGTGCACA
>JAQQZR010000916.1:0-12584 GCA_030068235.1 Notoglanidium macrostoma | reverse complement strand
CTTTTGTGAAGCTGCTTTGAGACAATGTCTGTTGTTAAAAGCGCTATACAAATAAAATTGAATTGAATTGAAAAAAGATCTATGGCAATCTAAGTTATCCTAAGGAACAACAGATGTTCTTACAAAAGCTGAGTTTGTGTGTATTTATAAAACTAGAGATTAAACTATGACAAGTTTTCATACATTTATCGGCTGTATTTCTTCAAGTACTCAGTTTGGTCAGCTGAAAAAAATGTCCACAGTTTGCTAGTGGACAAACCCTATTGTAGATGTTGGTATATCTGTTGTGTGCATTTTACCGGTTCTATGCGTAGAGCGCTCCTGTAACTGCCAAACAGAGCGGCCTGTGATTTCAAAAAGGCTCGTGCTGCTCTATCTCCCATTGTATTGGAACCTTTTTTCAGACGATTCTTTAGAGCTGACACCTTCAAAACACATACATACAAAACCAGCACACAGTATATGCCACAGTTTCTAATTAATATTCATGTTCATGTAAGGCAGCAAGAGTGAGTGCATGTGCATACTCTCACCACATCATTAGGAAGGTTCTGTAGATCATCAAATGGAGTCTCTAATGTGTTGGTATCCACATTGAGAATTACAACATCATCCAGAGCCATAACTTGAACCTTCTGCAAACACAAACACAGATTTTGTGAATAAGTTAAACACATCCAATATGGTGTTTTTAATTTTATGAATGACTTCAAGTGGGAATCCAGGAAAGGGTCAGCTAAGATGCTGGTTCAGTGAGATTACATTTTAGACTGTTTAGTGCTGCTTACCTTATTCTTAAGTTGAACAAAGTTCTTAGTTAATGTTCTTTAAAAAGTTAAAATAAAACTGTTTGGGATCTCTTATTAGGCTTACGACCTTTTCAGTCCAACATTATATGTAGCCTATGTAAATGTGCTTGGCTGGGAGTTTAACAGGTTTAATAAAAAATATTTGTCAACAGAAAGAAAAAGTAAAAACTGAAAAATTCTGCTTGCATAAGTATTCAACCCTTCAGAGCAGTACATGGTAGAACCATCTTTTGCTGCAATAACAGGTTTAACTCTGTTGGGGTTTCTACCAGCTTTGACCACTGTTTGTGAGGTTTTTTTTTTGCCCATTCTTCTTTGCAGATTTCCTCCAGGATTTTCCAGGTTGTTTGGATGTTTTTTTGACTGCAATTGAGTGCCACAGATTCTCAGTGGGATTCAGATCTGGACATTGATCACTGTAGAACATTCAAATTTTTTGTTTTAACCACACCTGTGTTCCTTAGGCTTTTAGGACCATTGTCCTGCTTAAACCATCTTTTACCAGACTGAAACAGCGTCTATTGTAATATCACCCTATATTTGGGAGATATTATAAACCAGTAAAATTCACTTTATTAACTTTTTTTTTAAACCACATGAGGATGAAGCTGCGGCTGCCGAGGCCAGCCCAGAAGGTGAATCCTCCCCCGAAACTAACCCTCTCCTATGTGTGAGCCAGCAGGTAGCCAGGGACCAAACCACAGGAAAATTGCAGAAGGCGGACGAGTGGTTGAAACACTGCTGGAGCCAGGTGCTCAAAATTGATGACGAGGAGCAGCACCCCGGAGGTTGACTCCCTGCCTCGTATTTCTGTACTACCACTGCAAGAGGTGCGGCCAGACATCTCCTGGTGGAGCCACGCTTCAAGACCAGCTCCATTTTGCACCTGGCTCACACCCACCCACTGGGAGGTCATTTGGGGGCACATAACACCCTCGGGTGAATCCGAGATCACTTCCACTGGCTGGGGTTGGTGGCCGAGGTGCAGAGGTTCTGCCAGGCCTGCGCTGAGTGTCAGCATATCTCCCCCTACAAACCAGCACCCGCACCTCTTATTCCCCTTCCCATCATCGAGGTCCCATTCGAGCGGGTGGGCATAGAATTGGTGGGGCCATTGCCTAAGTCCACCCGGGGACATGAATACATCTTGGTGACCATGGATTATGCTACACGCTATCCAGAGGCTATCCTGCCTCCACTATAATTCCACTTCACAAAACATTGCGCGAGAGCTCGTCCTCTTCGGTCATGTCAGGATCCCTGAAGACATCCTTACTGACCAAGGCACTCCGTTTCTCTCGTAATGAAAGACCTCTGCTGGCTGTTGCAGATTCAACACCTGCAGACATCCGTAGAACATCCTCAGACCAATTGCTTGGCAAAAAGCACCTTGAAAGGCCTTCTCGGGGGGGGGGGGGGGCGGCGGCATTTCTGGCTACCCAGCCCAGCCATTTTCCAGGAACAAGCACTCCTCCCCGTCTGGAATCCTCGGGGATGACGTCGTCTGGGAACTACGGCATCCTGACGACACGTCATCTCGATGGAGGCAGGGCTGCCCAACACGGCACAGCAGAAGAAAGATGATTATCCTCTCTCCAGCACTCAGCGATGGCCTTTAAATAGGAAGTGGAGGCACACGAGGGTGAGTGAGGTTGCTTGGACTAACCGCTGAGACTTTTCTCATGTGTTCTTTATTTTTGCATGCAGATTCACCCTAATGCGGAGTAGACTTGACCGGTTGGTGAACCGTGGAGCCTACTTCCTGCTTCCTTGTGTGGCCACCGCCATCCCTCACACAAAAGGAGAATCCCCTGCATTACTTCCCAAGCACTGGCGATATAGCCCTCGACCATTTGAGTTTCCCCAGTTTTCTTTGATTCTCTTTATTTTCTTTGTTAAAATAAATCACAAACTCACTTATTCACTGCATATCCTGTCTCTGGCATGGTCTTTGTCTCGTACCGGAGTGCTAAACTTGCTACAAGGTCTACAGCATCCAGGTGAGATTATCCACTGAAGCAGGAAGTTGAGTACTACAGCATAAGCTGTTTTTTGGAATATGAATGTCTGTAGGGTGTCCAGGTGAGACTACCCCCAAAAGCAAGAGGCAAACCTCATATGCAGAGAAAAAAAAACGAGGAACAGAGGATCGGGATCAATAAGGCAGGTCCTGAGCATGAAAGAAGCCACAGAAGGAGAAGTGTATCTGGCTCTAGCAACACCAATACATCAGGCAACAGCAGTACATGTGCAGCTCAACAGATATAAGAAACAGCTTATAAAGTATGACATGAGCACATAGTGGCTCAAAATGGTGTATATCATTATCCGAATGCAAGTGGGGATTCCCAGCAGGTTTAGTTAGGACAGAATAACTAAAAAGGAGAGCCAACACATTGTGTAACATCACCATTCCGCCAATAACACTGCAATAAATCTAATGTTATGTGCGTAGGTTGTGCACTGAAAAAAACAAAATTCAAAAAAGTAAACATGCCTTATTTCTAGGAAATAAATTTTTTTTTTTTTGCCCAAAAAGAAAACAATCTTGTCAGGCATTTTTTGTGTAACAAAAACAGCTGTTTTTGGATTTATCTAGAAACAAGCTCTAACAATGAAGCACATCAGAGAAACTTGATTTCCTCTTCTTATATTAAGAATTATGCCATCTGTCCAAAAAAAGTCACACACACCAATATTTTGTTGGACCGCCTTTAGCTTTGATTATGGCACGCATTCCCTGTGGCATCGTTTCGATAAGCTTCTGCAATGTCACAACTTTCATTTTTGTCCAGAGTTGCATTAATATTTTTGCCAAGATCTTGTAGATCTTGCACATTCTTCTCTAGCACATCCCAAAGATTCTCAATGGGGTTAAGGTCTGGACTCTGTGGTGGCCAATTCATGTGTGAAAATGATGTCTCATGCTCCCTGAACCACTCTTTCACAATTTGAGCCTGATGAATCCTGGCATTGTCATCTTGGAATATGCCCATGCCATCAGGGAAGAAGAAATTCACTTATGGAGTAACCTGGTCATTCAGTATATTCACATAGTCAACTGACCTCATTCTTTGGGCACATAAAGATGCTGAACCTAGACGTGACCAACTGCACCAACCACAGATCATAGCACTGCCCCCACAGGCTTGTATGGTAGGCATTAGGCATGATGGCTGCATCACTTCATGCGCCCATCACTCTGGAACAGGGTAAATCTGGACTCATCAGACCTTCTTCCATTGCCATTGGTTTTCTTAAGGCTACACAGCTGTTGAGTCCAATCCCTTGAGTCCCATTCGCATTGTTCATGTGGAAATGCTCTTACTGTCACTTATTGCAAGCTGAAACAATCATCCATGCAATTATTATCCAATGGGACGCTCTTACCTATTTGCTTTGTTAAATCCAGGTGGAGACCTTTTTTTTTTTGACAGGCAGTGAATGTACTTGTATTATTCAACTCAGAGTAGTTTTTAATCTATTACAACTTTAGCGAGGTTTCTATGAAATAATGACACCTATTAAACTCACCTCAACATGTGTTTTACCGCTCATAGGCATTGCTGAAATCACTGTTGCAAACGGTGCCATGCGCAACACTGTCATTACTTTTTACTGCTCTGAGACACTTTCATATAATCTGAAGTGAAATGTGTTTTATAGCTTTTTTTTTCCAGGTAGTCTGCCATGGTAATGCTGAACAATATACTAAACTGATATATCAGAGAGACAGGTTGACTGTAAAGCCCTCCAACAGAGAAAACTTATAGGTCTACCTAGCAGAAAAAGTGTGACCAATCAGGATGCTTGCTCTCTGTTACTCTCTTGTTACATTGGTCAGTTACCCACTCTTCTTCTCCAAAGATTCTAGATAAGCTAGGGATTTTGTTTTCTCTTGCATGTACTTTCGCTCTAAAAAACAAATTTCTGTGATCTTGTATATAATTTGCAGGCATCAGGGAGTTGTGGGATTGTCGTATCAATTTGTGGGAGACTTCCAGAACTTCCGGGAGAGGTGGAATGTCTGACACTTTATATAATAATATATATATATAAGCTGCTACTGATGGGCCCTTATTGCTCAGTTGCATAAATGAGAAAAATGTAAGCTCAAGTATGTTTGCTCTGGAGAAGTGTGTCTGACAAATGCCATAAATGTATGTTTCAAGACAGTTTGCCTAATTATATTCATGTTTAAGAAATAACATCTCAATTTATGACAATTATACTGAATTTAAATAAGTTTATCCAAAATACTTCTAACAAGGCAAATCAATTCTATTTAGAAAACTTTAGTTTAAATTTTTGTGTAGTTTTAAATTTTTCAGTTTGAAGAGGTCTTACCAAGAAAAAATTGCTTACCCCACCGGCAGATTTTTTTGCTTGAAACAAGACTTTTACCACATTACAGAAAATGTGTCTTCTTTCTAGTAGTACATTTTTTTGCAGTTTATTTGCTTGAGCCTTATTCAAGTGTTGCTACTAATTCTTCTATTGCAGATGAATTTCCACCACACTCTAGAGTTTGTACAATACTCAGACCAGTCTATCTGGCACCAAAAACCATGCCACACTTAAAGTTTGATCATCCTTTTTCCTATTTTCACATTTGTGTGAATCTGAAGCTCTTGACCTGTATCTGCATAATTGTATGCATTGTGCTGCTTCCACATGATTGGCTTATTTGATAACTACATAAATGAGCGGGTGTACATGTGTACCTAATAAAGTGAACAGTGAGAGTATTATGCTAACCAAATTTTGCTTAAATATAATGAACCCTTTAAGAAAAGAGTCAAAAGTTCATAATGTGCATTTGACCTTGCCCCATCACTTACATACATCTGATCTTTAAGCTCTCTTTGAGAACTTCCTGTTTGTGTAGGGTAATATGTAGGGTAACAGGACATTGGCAAATACATGAGTGGTGAATGTGAGGTGTGTACACAGGGTTGTTCATGAATATCCAGTTATTATTAAATTCTGGGAGCAAAAGCATAGAGTGGATGTGGCAGTTAGTCCTTGCCTCACCCATCTACTAATCCTTAAGTCACCTAACCCAGGAGACATTGCTACAGATGCAAGCAATGCAATAATGGCTGTATAATAGCCTGGATGTATAATAATTCTCTGTTACAGGAGTTTTCACCAGTAGATAACGTGCTCATTTTACTACTCATCTCTAGCTCAAAATTACTTGTGAAGTGGTGAGGACCCTTCAAGGTCAGACGCCGAGTTGGAGAAATTGACTATAAGGTCAGGCCAAAGAACAAAATTGATACACTTCAGATATAACACCTCAATCTCCTAAAACTTTAGAGAGAGGAGGTTCCTGTGGCTCTGGCAATGAAAGGCTGAGACTGGAGGGAAGTCCAAAAAGTGCGGCCCAATTCTCCCCAGCACCTGTGGACATCACATCTCACAGCCCCAAAAAGCACGGGTTGTCAGACTGCAAAAGGAATTTTCCAATGTGCATTTGCCTCTACCTGGTCACATGAACCTCATAGAGCACCACATTGAGACTCCTCCATGTGTGGCTGTATGCAGCTGCCCAGACCTTCTTAACTGAACACAAGAAAAATGCTGTTAAGGATGAACAAGGATGCTCAACATGGGGGTAATCGAGGAGTCCCACAGTGACTGAATACTGACAGTCTAATGATCTTGGTGCCAACAGGTTGGGCTCTTTTTGCATGCATTTTAGAAAAGTGTCTAAATTTGATGCATATCTGATACCTCACATTGAAGAACTGCTTGATTGGCTAGGCACAGCACACTTTTACTCGACACTAGATTTGAGTAAGGGGTATTGGCAGATTCCCATGACTAAAATATCCTGAGAAAAAAATTGGCTTTTTTCACTCAATTTGAGTTACATCAATTAGTCACCTTTCCATCTGGGTTGTTTGGAGCCCCAGCAAAGTCTCAAGGTTTCATGGACAGAATCCTCCATTCACACAGTGCATATACCACTGCTTGTTTAGATAATATATATATATATATATATATAGTAATGATTGGCAGTGGCATTGACAACATCTGAGGGCTGTCCTGAGATCCTTCAGAGGGGCAAGACCCAAAGAAATGGGCACCTGGACAGGTGGAAGTATGGTAACTGGACTTCAACTTAGTCCATGGACAGGTGAATCCCCAAGTTGATAAGACAGCAGCAATTGAAGCCTGCCTGAAACCCAAGACCAAAAAGGAGGTGAGGCAGTTCCTGGTGCTGACTGGTTATTTTAAAAGCTTGTACCTATTTTTCTGGACTTCAACAGCCCACTGATTGACCTCACTAAAAAGGGACTGCCAGATCCAGTCCAGTGGATGGAGCCATGCAAAAGGGCCTTTGCCCAGAAAAAAGCGGTTTGGTGTGTTACATTCACCTGATATTTCTCTCCCTTTTTTTCCTCATAGAATGACATGTCTGACAGAGGGCTGGGGTCATTTCTTCTCCATAATCTTCTCATGAGCATGTTAATCATGGTTTCATCGTTTCAAACAATCTTGTTCCAGAACTGGGCAGGCTTTCTAGCAAAGTCTAATCTTGTCTTTCTCTTCTTGAGTGCTACCAGTGGTTCACATCTAGAGGTAAACCCTCTGTATTTATGTTCATGAAAGGATCTCTTACTTGTAGACTTTGACAATGATTCTCCTATCTCCTTAAGTGTTCTTGACTTGGCTAGATGTTGTAAAGATGTTTTTCTTCACCAAGGAAAGAATTCTACAATCATCCACTATTGTTGTTTTTTGTGGTCTTCCAGGCCTTTTGGAGTTGCAGAGCTCAACGGTGCATTCCTTCTTTTTAAGAATATACCAAATTGTTGACTTGGCCATTCCTAAAGTTTCAGCTATTTCTCTGATATGTATGCTTTGTTTTTTTCAGCCTAATGATGGCCTCCATCACTTTCTTCAACACCTCTTTGGACCAGATATTGAGAGTTCCCAAGAACAGATGCCAAATGCAAATTAAACACTTGGAATCAACTCTAGACATTTTGTCTCCTTAATTTACCATGAAATAATGAGGAAACATAACAAAACTGACCATAGAACTGCTTTTCAGTCAACTGTCCCATTAGTGTTGGGCCTATGAAAATGGAAGGGCTATGTAAAAAAAATGGCTGCAATTCCTAAACAGTTAATGCAATATTTTTGTTAAACTCCACATCAAGCTACATTTCAATCACATCTTGATGGCTTCTTTTCAAATACATCGTGGTAGTGTACAAAGGCAAAAGCATGAAAATTGTGCCACTGTTCCAATACTTTTGGAGGGGATTGTATACCCAAACCCAAAAGTAAGTACATTAAATACCTGAATATGAATTGTCCCAAAACTGAAAAATAAATACCCCCATGAACTGTAACTGTGTATTTCTTCAGGAAATGCAAATTTTGTGCTTTTTTTCTTCTTCCACTCTTCTGTGATTAATAAAGTCTTAATCGCAGTCTTAAAACTTAGACTTTAAAAGATATGTTAAATGATAGATAAGAATTTCATTAGGTAAGCGGGCTATAGGAGTGGACTCCTATAAGGTATGGCATAGGAGCATTAGCACAAAGAGAGAGAAAGCAAAACATTATCTTTATGCACAGTATGTTGGTAGTCCAGTGGATCACTGCAGGACTGCTACATATTAAGTAAACAGTTAGAATTTTATCACTCATAATAAATTCAAACTATGTAGTTTGCACAGTTCATATGTACACACTGCCTACTTCTTCTTTCTCTGGATAAATCTAAGGTTGGGTTGACAGTAAGGCTGCAACTACCAATTACATTGAAAATTGTTTATGCTATAATTTCCCCAACCATTTTTGTTCAATTTACTGATTGATTAGAGAAATACAGTCCCTTCTGAAATTATTGAAAAAACTAGGCCAATTATTTTGTTTTTGCTATACTGAAGACAGTACTGAAGAAAATTGGGGGAAAACTCCCACCAAAGAAAAAAGGAAAATAGATGATCTGATCATGATCTAAAACAGGGTCTCCACCAAAGTTGTTCTAAGTTAAATGTTCTAAGTTAACATATTGAGATGTAAATAAGAAATTAAAATGAAATTCTTATGTATCATTTTACCTCTAGGTTTTGGTTTTGATAACATTTGTAGTTATTTAGGTTTAAATTATGAAATCTGTAACAGACATCTATTAATAGTGCACAAACATACTGTTTGTCAAGTAAGAGTCCTGTCATGTCACAAAGGCACCAATCTCACAGATGCTGTGCATTTGTCCTCAAAATGAATCCTCTCTCTCTTTTCACCAACATACACAAACACTACTAACACATTAAAACTCCCATGACTGCTAACTACACCAATCCTGAAATACATATACACCTGAATGTTAAATGCTCCAAACTAAGAAACACACAGCCCAGACCTTTATTTGCCCCAAAGAGAAATATACAGTTAAGGTCAGAATTATTAGCCCCCCTAAAGAAATCACGCAAAACCTTTAATATTTCCATGGAAATGACCATAACAAAAACTGTTAATACTTGTATTGTTTCCAAAAGAACAAAGACAAAATCTCCACAAAGTTTGATTAAGATATTCTATTGATGTGCTGAATTTTAACAAGAAAACTGAAAAATGACAAGGCCAAAATTATTAGCTCCCCTGTGTTTTTTTCTCTTTCAAGACAAACCTGACCATTCACCTTTAAAACCACACCCGAACATTCAATTAATTTTCACACCACACCTGAGTAATCAATCAGCAATGACCTTTACATAAGTAACTCTGGTTAATTGGGCCAGTAGCACTTGAACACTTGGACTACTCTGACACTATTTCATTTCCATGGAAATATTAAGGGTTTTGTGTGATTTATTTAGGGAGGCTTAAATTCTGACCTTAACTGTAAATACCACTCTCACTGCTAATTTCCCCATGCTGACTACATTTAGGAGATAGGGATTTGAAACTAGCCATGGAACACCTTTACTCTATTTTTTTTTTTTCCTTTTTAAACTTTCTTTTAAACTTTCTTTCCTTTTCAAATTTCTTTCAGCTTTTTTCCAGGCACTATGTAATTACTTTAGGAAATTTAAATTAGGAAATGCAAATCTAGTTACAAACTGTTAGCTGTGATGATCAAAGCTCTAAATGGTTAAATTTTTATACAGCATTTTACTAATCTCCTTAGATACCATAACCAGTCCCAAGCACTATGAGCATTCATCAGAAGCCTACATTAGGGATTAGGGATTTGAAACTAGCAGTTTGTTGTTAGGAAGGAACTGGTTAGGAATTTCCTTACCTCCATCAGGCTGGAGTGGACTCCTATAAGGTATGGCATAGGAGCACTAGCATGAAGAGAGAAAAAGTAAAACATTATCTTTATGCACAGTATGCTGGCTGTCCAGTAGATCACTGCAGGACTGCTACTGATTAAGTAAACAACAGTTAGAATTATATCACTCATAATAAATTCAAACTATGTAGTTTATATGAACAACGTGTCTACTTCCTCTTTCTCTGGATAAATATACGGTTGGGTTGACAGAAAGGCTGCAACTACCAATTACATTGAAAATTGTTTATGCTATCATTTTTTTCCACCATTTTTGTTCAATTAATTGATTGATTGGAGAAATACAGTCCCTTCTGAAGGTATTGGAATAACTAGGCCAGTTATTTTGTTTTAGCTATACTGAAGAAATTTGGGGAAAAAATCCCACAGACAAAAAAAGAAAAATAGATGATCTGATCATGATTTAAAACATGGTCTCCATCAAAGTTGTTCTAAGTATAAGTTCTAAGTTAACACATCTAGACGTAAATGACAAGAAATTAAAAATGAAATTCTTATCTATCATTTTATATGCATCTTTGATTTCAAAACCAAATGTCTTCAGTGTATAGCAAATCAAGAATTGGCCTTACTATTTAAATATTTTTGGATAAGACTGTACATTAAATACTAAAATATTTATTTAAAATTATTTCTTTGTAGCATTTCAATCAGTAATACTATTACAGAACTCTTAACTAGGCATAGGTCAATAAAAGATCCCTGATATTTATCCGATAATCTGTCACAGCACATTATCAAGTGCTTATGTCACCATTTTTTATATTTTACTGCTTTCATTTGCATTTAAAGCCCTAATCTGTTTAATTGTGCCCAGACAAATTCAATATGAAGGCAAAGAAAAAAAATCTACTGCTATCTAATGTTCAGTCATTTTTTACCCAATTGTACAAAATACAGATTTTTCTTCGCCAAAGTAGAATGAGACCAATCAATAATAAAATTGTTTTCGTTCTAATCATTGTGGAGTTTGTGTGTATACACATGTTCTTACCAGCAGTAGTCTAGTAAATGCTGTGGTAGCACTGGAATGTAAACATGCTGCCAGTACATGGGATACAACATGGCTGCTGCACCATGAACACATGCTGTTAACTAAGAGAAAAAAGAGAACTGAGAGTGAGATCTTCATATTCAGCAGTAGCAGCTGGTGGTTTTTCTCATAAAGAAAGCATAGCTGTCTAACATTCTACCTACTTATCTATCTATCTATTTATCTACAGGCTTAGAGAGTAAACAGAATACATGGAATGGAGTTATGTAATTAGGATACAAAAAAAGGTAACTGTATTCCATTATAGTTACAGAAAAAAAGCTGTAATCAGATTACCAATACATTGAGTAAAAATGGGGATTATTTACAGGATTACAATTTTATGATGCACATAAGGGCTGCAACAAATAATCAACAAAATCAATAAAAATTGATAATAAAAATAATTGCCAATAATTTTATTATTATTTGATCTACATTATGAAACACACTGCCCGGGTGCTACATCACTTCATAAAAACACATTTGAATGAAATGAAGGAGCAGAAACATCAGTAGGACTTTCTCTATGGCATGAAACTCTTTACAGTACACTGCCCTGCTGGCCTCATGATATAATTTGTGTTTTAATGTGTGATATCATTTGTCTGTGGGAATATGAGTAGAAGCGTGATGTTCCTGCTTGAATTGTCCAGTTTTGTTATTTTTTGTTAAGAAGCAAGTAGCAAAGTTATTTGAATTAGCTTAAAAAATAAAAAGTTAAACTAGCCTATTTTCTGACCCTGGTTTTGGTCCACAATTCGATCACCAAAACAGTTGATTCACTAATCTTGGGCATTGAATCTAACAGTCAACTGCAAATATTTGGACTCAATTCCACACACTGAAAATGGTTCACCTCACTTGTGCACACAGCAAGCAAAATGAACTTAGCCTGGGAAAGTTTCAGTGAGCCAAACAGGAAGCAGGTATTTATTTTATGTTTATTTTGAATTTAAACCATTACTTTGTCTTTAAAACAGAAAAGAGGAACATCATCACAATACAGTGCAAATTATGCCCTCCAGCTGAGAAAATGCTATCATCATCTGCATATTCGGTATTGAGGTAATCCAAAAGTACACAGGAGGTCCTCGGGATACGTACATCTTGACATTTTGAGTTTACGACGCTCGCACGCAGCGGAAGAATACGCAGTAGCGCGGCGTATGAGCGAGGGAGTTTCTGTGGCTTAGTGGTGTTTTTATGTTCTAGATTATGATTTTAAAACTGTGATAGGATAGGTAAGGGTTAGGCTAGGGTGTGTTTTCGACTTGCACCAAAATTCGGGTTACATCACTGTCGTAGGAATGGAACTCTGTCGCAAAATGAGGCCCTCCAGTAAAATATATATATATATATATATATATATATATATATATATATATATATATATATATAGATACACAAACAC
>JAQQZR010000915.1:0-12590 GCA_030068235.1 Notoglanidium macrostoma | reverse complement strand
GGGAGAACATGCAAACTCCGCACAGAAAGGCACCCTGGGTGAGCCGGGGATCGAACCCAGGACCTTCTTGCTGTGAGTCGACAGTGCTAACCACTGCACCACCGCCCGCACAGTTAATTCAGCTTTGCGATACAGAAGAAGCAAAGTCCCATATCAGGAAGCCGGCACGGAGATACAAAGTGCACCGTCACCTCAGGGTACTGTTACGTACCTTGTTACCAATGCGGCTGTTACTGAAACGGAAATAGTAGCCACCCCTGTTTACTTTTTATAAAGCCAACAAGATGTTCTTACAGGCTTGCAATCAAACAAACCCTTGGATTTATCAAATACAAGTACTTTATTAAACTCTAAAGGTCCACTCACATTACAACAGGCTAGCGCCACGCATTCATGTAACAGCAGGTCATGATCACCCATTCACGAAAGCCCCACCCATTTGCATTATAGCAGGTAAGCTCCACCCATTCAGAGAAACATTTTCAATGTTTTCTAGTCCAAATTCCTATTTTTCCGTGTATATCAGTGTTAAGAGATACTTACTGAGCTTTTTTTTTTTTTTTAAAGCCAAGAACCCCTGTCAAACATGTTGCACTTTAATTTAAATCTCTACAACAGAGAGCAGATTAAACCCTTTGGATTTACAGTGGTGATCACATATGTAACTGAAATTAGAAAAACGGAACCATGAAAACTAGGTTTACAAGCTCATTTTTCCGAAGACGCGACTAATAAAACTCCCCTTTAAACGTTGATAAAGTACAATCCTGTCAGGTTTGCAGAGCGGGACACGTCAGATCAGCCAAAACCGGATTACAACCCAACCCTAGTCACAGAGATTTACACACTTCTAAGAAAACATGCTGTTGAACGGAAGTTCAAAGATTACATTTAAAAAAAACCTTTTTGATCTTATTTTGTTTGAAAACAAACAAACAAACGATTTACAAGGAACTCACCCGTCTATCCGAAGTGACCAAGTTGAATTCCTGGGTGAACTTGCTAAAGATGGACTTGTGTGACTTGCGGAAGGGGTGAATGGTGCCCTGCAAAAGATAGCCGAGAAAAAGTGAACATACATTTGAATTAGGGCTATATGGACAAAAAAAAAAACCTTTATATTCATCATTCAACACCTTTAACTCTCTTAACAGAATCTGCCCACATTCTGGCAAACTGGCGAGACTCTCAACCTCCACCGTGCAAATAAGTGTGGCCTTTCCTTCCTCTTGTTCTGGGGAGTTTTTCTTGTTTCTTCCTCAAAATAATGCCGATTTCCAAACATGACATGAACGTCGGCAGTGCCCTGACTATGAAGAGGGTGGAGCCCAGTCATTTTCAATGACAGCTGGTCATTAGGTAGCCTGACTGTTAGCGAAGCCAGGTTGGTTGGCCGAGCAACATGGCAGAGTTTCTTTAATTCTAAAATTGTGGATAACAGTGGATATCGTCACAAAGCAGCTTTATAGAAATATACTAACTCTGGGTATACATTTTAAATGTATACGTTTATCTCTAATGAGCAGGTCAGAGGTGAGGGGTTTTTCCTTGCCACCATGAGGAAAAATCCCTGAAATGAACCAGAATCAAAAGCATCCACTTCAGATCATCTCCCTTCTGTAACTGCATAAGTGCAATTGTAAATTGCAAGCAGCATTTATCAATTTTAATGCCTGAGCATGAGCGACGCATGATGGTAGGTTTCCTTTTATAATTGTTTGTTTAGAGATTTTCAGTGAAATCGTGGAAAACGGTACATTTTGAACTGCCATGCAAGTATTAACACCTCCTTGGCCTGATTGGTCAGACATTAGTGATGGCGGGACAAAGCTTTGGGAAGCGTTCCTGTGTTGAATTAGCCTTTATTAATCAAAGCTTTAGACGGCAAAGGATCGGCCTGTTTACGATATAAAAACAGCTTTTAGATGACGGAGCTGCTCGTGTAAAATTTGGACTGAGAAATATGAAAAACAAGCAAAGTGCTGATGCAGATGGCGCCAAATAACGGAATTCTTGCAGGTTCAGGACATTTTCAGTATACTTCCGAGACGACTTATTACACAACAGCTCGTTCCAGTCCACTAATCTGATTGGTCGAGTGAGTGAGCGTGGCTTCTACTGGATCTATTTCTGCCAGAAGAGCAAAAATAAACTAAACATTTGGTCATATTGTGTCCAAAACGTCACTTACTTGATATCTAATTCTTGTGTATGGAACTGTTATATAAAAGTGGTATGGGTCATGTGTATGACAGGATGGCTCTCTCAACACTATTACAATGCATTTCTGTCTATTCCCATCAACCCGTTCTTTTTTCAATCCAATCAAGTTATTAATTAGTTGCCTGACAAAGATAACATAAGAAATATGTTCCTACTCATTTTCTTATTTCTAAGTGTTTGTGACGTCACTAAGTAAGTCTTCTGTGTTCACCACCGGTTAGTGTTGAAGCCTAGTGTCTGCATTTTCATCCCATTTTAGCAAACCAAGGATACATACATGTGTTCCTATATGATCATGCTTCTCAGCGGCTAATTTTGGTACCATACATATGCCCAAAGTGTAAGTGTGTCTAAATATGTTATGATACATGTACGGGGAAAACTATTCGAAGTATCAGAGCTACCTTTAAAGCCTACACGCAGTTGTTACACGTGACCATATACGTCATTGAATTGTAGTCTACAAGAAACTTACCAGAAAATAGGTGTTTGTTTCTTGTTTCTTCCTGTGAACTGGCGTGTCTGTAAACAAACACAAAGATTTACTAAAAAAAAAAAAAAAACCTACATATTAGACTAACTACAGCTTCAATACCATTACTTAATTCACTATGTAGCTACTGAGCTTATAAACATAACAGCGCTTAGCACTCAGCTAGCAAGAAGCTAACTCTTATTACCACAACACAGGTGCAGTGACAAAGTATGCTAAATATAAATTATTATTATTATACGTAACACTATCGCATATCTGTTTTAATACTCAGCATTATGTTTAACACTTTCACACAGTTATCAATACAGTCCTACAAGTTAAACTGCCTAAACATTAGCTAACTACCTGAGGCCGAATCCCAAACAGCTCCCTAATGGAAACCAAGTGCACTACCAAGATGCTAAATACCATTATTTTTATACACTTTGTAGTGCACCTATACAGGGATTTATGTCGCTATTCGGGACTCAGCTTTAGACAGACAGGCCGTGTAGAGGAGCTGCTAATGCAATACCCGAGTCCTTGAAGTTGATAACGTCCACTGAAACCATGTCAGGTTTATCTGCAGGTCCGGTTTTCCTCTCGGTTACACCAGAAGGAACCACATCCGGCCTCGGACCGAGTTTCCTTGCATAGTAATCGGAAACATGATGGTATGGTAGTCCTGATGCGGACGTGGACATACCGTCCATCGCCATTTTGGAGAATCGCTTCTTCTCGCTGTGTTTCAAATCCGCCTGTGATTTTGCTGCGAAAGTTATGGCGTATTTGCGCCCCCTAGTGTTCGTGGAGGACACATCAAGAACATATAAGCAGTTTGTTTAAGCAGTTTTAATGACACAGTGTAATATATGGCTATAGAGGCTATATGGCTGTAATGACTATCACTTTTATGATTCTCTTAGGGTTTGGTACACTTATACTGAAGTAATAAAGTGCCACTCGATTCTATTCTATTCTAACCACTGTATACATGGTTATAGTTCAAAAGGTACTTTATCTATAATGTCACTATATGCAGATGACATTTTGTTGTATGTGACCATTATTCCAGTGGTTCTAAATTTAATTTCTCACTTTGGAACATTTTCAGGTGATATTATAAACTAACCTAATGAGCTGAGACCAATAAAGCTCCATGATCTCCCAGATTTGCGAAACTTCCATTCTTTCGCAAGTTCACATATTTAGGGACTGAACTCACTAAAAAAATTTCAATCTTTGTTTAAAGCCAATTTCCCCCTCTAGTGGCCATATTACAGGGCAACAAAAAAAAATTGGAGGTCCCTGTCTATCTGCCTAGTAGTTATGCAATAAAAATGGTCTTTATGCCCCAAGTCCTATATCTCTTTCAAAATATAAGATTTCTCCCTTAAAACTTCTTCAATAAACCTGACTCAATTATTCTGCCCTTTCTTTGAGACTATATAGGGCACAGAATTAGTTAAAAAAAAAAAAAACAACTCTGTAAATCGAAGCCAGATGGTGGAATGGCTCTTCAGGAGTTTCCTCCCAAAATGTTCAGAAATGTAGCCAATAGTTCAAGCGAGACACAGTGAAGAAATTTTAAAATGGTGCAGGACAGGTTATGCAATTTAGTAAGAACTTTACCATGTACATGATGTTCGCATGGGCACAGGGACAAACAGTTCTTACAGGTACATAACTACGACCTCCTCTACTGTCACCATTTTTCACTGTAACAATCGTTTGTTGTTGTCAAAAACATTTGACTTTGAGCTGCTCTCCAGTGGATGTATTACTTAACATCCATGCCAGCATAAAGGATGCATAGAAGTATGTGGGCAGTAATGGTTATGTCATTTGAAATGGATGTATTTATTTTCATATGTAAAGGTAGCATAAATAAGCCTTAAGTCATGCCATAATACCATATAAATAAAGAAACATTCACAAGAATCCTAAGAAAGGTGGGATTCATCATGAGTATATAATTACATTATTACAGTTTTTCTCAGTTGCTTTGGTGCATTTCTCACATCATCCTTAACATTTGCAAAACAGTGAATGCATTTCTTAAAACACATCTGAACGATTGAGGATACCGTTGTTCTCCTCAAATTTGGCTGCACTCCTTCGACCTGCTTCAGCCATTGAAAGGCCATGATTTATAACATGGTCCACAATTGTAACCCTTATTTCATTAGGAACTGCCCTGTGTGTTGGACCTCTTCTACCTCTTCTGTTTTGTCTCCTTACACTGTACACCCATACACTTGTTGGTCTGGGATGTTGGCCCTGTTCATTTTGTTTCTGTTCTTCCATTTTTTTAGGTTGTGTTGCCTTGCAGTTCTGCCTCACAGCATTGCGCTTTGTCTTCATATGCTTGCCAATATGCTCTGAAGTTTCAGGAGCAATTTTAGAGGCCTGCTTAGTGATTGCGTAGTCTCTAAGTGAGGACTGCTTTAGAGCTATTGAAGGTGGTGAAGGAATCATCAGTATTCTGAATACATTTACCAAAAAAGTCTTGTAGAACTCACTCTATATAATATACTTGACAGTTTATGATAACCAGTGCAGCACTTTTGAATGCAATGACTTAAACAGTGAAAAAATGACAAGTTGGTCGGGAGTCTAAGACTATTCAACTGAGACTATTCAATGTGATGATGATCAAAATTACACTGCATTACACGAGCTGACCGCTAGATGGCACTCTAAGAACACGCGAGTCTCAAATCTTCTTTCAGTATTTACTGATATGCAATATATTATTAGTAGTAAAACTGCGTTATGAAGAACACTGCGCATGCGCTGCGTCACTTAAAAAAAAACACACATTTAAGTGAAATGGTGAAGAAACATTAGGAGGACTTTCTCAACGGTATGAAACGTTTTACAGAACGCCACCCTGTCGGCCTCATAGTATAACTTGTGTTTGATTGTGAGTCATGGGCGTCGCCGCCGCCATTACACCTGAGGGGGGCGTGTCCGCATCACATTTCATAATTATTCATTTGGACACCCCCACATTTAACATAAAATATTAGTTTACCCAGTGCTGTTTCTATTGCTTCAATTATTAGTGCAATAATTATTTATTTCCTTCCATTTATGTATACAGCGTTTGCACCTTTTGAATTTTTTTGCACATTTGTTTATCTGTTTATTACTGTCTTTGTGTTCTACATATATGTGTGCACTGAAGGGGTTGCTTTTAATCTCATTGTACATGCGTATAGTGACAATAAAATGCATTCTATTCTATTCCATTCGCGAATATTCCATTCCATTCCACACGCCAGTGAAATTCCACTCTGTTTCCCTGGTTACCTACAACAACAAACCACACGCAAGTGAAGTGACTCGTCAGTGTAGCTATAGACTACTCATCTGGGGAGGAGGTAACGTAGCCCCATTGCCATCTCACGATGTCCAACTTTTGCTAAAACCTTATTCTTTTGTTATATGCCCGCAAAATGAACCCTAGGCCATGTTAAATTAATGTTCGACTAAACAATGAAATATTAGGAGTAGCCTAAGCTTTGCCTTATTCGCTTTACGTAACAGTAGGGGATTCTTGGTTGGTGATTAATTGGCAATATTTGCTTCCTCCCCAGATACAACGGACATAAGGACATTATTTACAAAGAAGCGGAAAGTAAGTCAAAGTTTCTCCGCAGGACAAGGTTTTTATTCCCACTGGAAATGTTAGTGCAGTTAGTCTCTAAAACAGTCATTGAATTAAGTGACTTTTGTACGTAAAATTAGGTGTTTAACGACCTGTTTAACAATACACCAGAATGCCAAAAATGGCATCTAATTCATTAAAAATTTTTTAAAAATTTAAAAGCCAGTGTGTCCTTCCGACATTCAAAATGCTTCTGACGCCCCTGATGTGAGTAATATTAGCATTCGTTTGTGGGAGTGTAAGGAGGAGCTTGATGTCCCTGCTTAAATTGCTCCAGGACCGCTTTGTTATGTTTTGTTAGACAGCAAGTAGCGAAACAATTTGATTCATTTAGCTTAAAAAAGTAAAAAGTTAAAACAGCCCATTTTCCCGAACCAGTAGCACAGACAAACGATTGTACTGTATATTCTTAGCATACACACTATACTATATGAATGTTTTGTGTTAAGTCTCTATCCTATATTCGGATATATTATATAACCTGTTGTCCCAAACGAAGATACATAAAACTGGGCAATGAGTGAAACCCCAAGTGCATTTTTTCATTAATTGTGACTAAAATGTAATGTAATTTGGCCAAGAAAGTTTAGGATAGGCTCCAGATCCACTGTGGTCCTGACCAGAATAAGGCCATTTCTGAAGAATGAATAGAGATATATGAGGAAAGCTATTGACATTGCTGCAATAAATCCGCCCATAGTCATTAGCTTATCTTTGTTTTTACATTTGTATGCATAGAAAAAAAATGAGGTTTCTGACAAAAGTCATTTTCATCAGCTGCATACATATACCAATAAACAATATTTAATTTTATCTATTATATACTATGCATAGTAGGGTATTTGGGCTTGTTCGGACTCTTACACTGAAAAAAAAAAACAACCAATAAAACAGGAAGTGAGGTGTCAGTTCCTGGTAACGTAAAACAGATTTGTCCTCTATTTTTCAGCAGTCTTCTGTGCAGAACATCTGGGTCGTCGAGCTCTCTTTTTTTTTTTTTATCTTCATATTTTGTTACACTTGAGGGAAACCATGGCTGGCATTTTGGCCCGTAAAGCTATAGATCATCTCCGTAGTAAGGAGTTCAGAGACTATCTGATGAGGTAAGTCATGGCTAGGAGTAGCTCTTCACTTAGGCGGTGCAAGCTAGCTTGCTAACTACGATAGCTAGCTCCAAATCGAGTATAAATTCGTGCTACTGGAATAATTCACGAGATGTGTATCGCTATTTTATTTGCGCTCGACTTATAAACCTTTGTCATATGTAGATAAGGTTGGCGGAAATGAGTTTTGACCGAACTGAAGGGCAAAGCTATGGCGAAGTCCCAAATGACTCACAGCTCCCTGCCCAAGTACACTAGGGTAGTATGAGGAGTAATGACTTCGACATCCTACCTAGTGCACTGTGAATGAAAGGGACGGCTAGCTGACACTGCTGACTGACACTGCTGACATCTGTTTACAAACAACAAGCAAGTTATATTTAAAGTAAACACATTCAGGGACGTTTTCACCAAATAAAACGAATGTAAGTCTTTAGCTGTGTGGTTGGGTTAAGCGGTCTGGCCTCGTTTTCAAAGCAGATGTTGTCATGAGGTAGTTTTGTGTATATATAATTTGCATTTGTGATGTGCTTTTGACTTCTTCCGTAATATTTTTTTCCCCATGCTTTCATTTCCATGGCACACGGGACCTTGAACATCAGCACAGTACGTGTGTCTTCTTTATTATGCTTTTATAAATTAAGAAATCAATTCCTGGCATGCTGTAATAAGGACACTTTCAGACAACTGCACTGCAACCCTGAACGTATCTGGACGTTACACAAAGAGCTGTATGTGAAAACAAAAATGTCCGAATCAGTTTGGACTGGACATTAAATGGACTTTACCCTGCCCCGAACAAAGTCTGTGTAATGTCTGATTAAGTGTGTGCATGGATCGAGCAGGTCATTGTCCAGAGAATTCACAGCGATTGTATCATGCAACTAGATACAAACATTGCGGGGTGGAAAAAAATAAAGGGGGGGGTTTATTTACACTGGAGGGACGACGAGATTCGGGAACATTTGTCAGAGCCGACGGCAAAATTGTCAAACAAATTCAAGGATGAGGGCAAGTCTAGACGATGTTCAGACGTGATGTCCATAGTTGTCTTGTGACAGGGTGTAATGAGCGTAGCGTGACGCAGAGCTACTGTCATCACCTAAAGATTATTTTCCCATAAATTCAAATTCAAATTTTATTTGTCACATACCCAATCATACATAGAGTGAAATGTATTTGCAGTGCCCGACCCATAAACACTAAAATCGAATACAAAATAACAGAGCATTCCAAAGTGATTTATTACTCTTGTACCATGACACATTTGAATTTATGAATGAATGATTGACATGTCACTCTTTTTATCAGTTTAGTTATATTTAATGATGCTGACTTGCATTAAGAACACGTACAAAAGTCATTGGCCCAATCACGCCCGGTTCTCCCATTCGCTCTACCACTTAGCCCTACCCCTCCATTTTTCACACCCCTACATCGGGTAGGATGCCCTGATTCTTTTAGGCATCGAGGAGTATTGATCATCTAGTCCTCGAAATTGCCCTACAAACGGAGCATCAAACTCCCTAGAAGTTACTAATAAAAACCATAAACAGTTTGTCATGTTACAGAGAAGCCCCAAAGGTCCTCTGTCCTGTAACTTACTGTTAGAAAGCACTGACTCTGAAGAACGTTTCACTATAATTTTGGTTAAATGACATTCATTTTAAATCAGTTTATCAGCAGCTGTAGATGTCCATTATACAAGACTGTGTAAAATGTTATAAATAATCATGCATTAAAAAAAATGTTCTTTTAATAATAATAAGAAGAAGAATAAACAGGTTAATATTTGTGATAGTGATTACATCCATCACTATTGTCAGAGCTCCTGTTATAGAAAATTAATTAACGTCTTCTGACCAGTTAGAATTCTGCAGCGCTGGGGTGTAATGCACATTTTACACTGGTAAAGTTCTCATTTTGGGTAAATGATGTTTTCAGTTAAATGACTGAAACACAGCTTCTATTAAAGTGTCCATCGGCTTCCCTTTGTGTTCATGTCACGTACACTGCATGTCCCATATGTCACTCGGCATTTAAGTACTCTTTCCATTGTCTGATGAAATGGTACGGATTGTACTGATCTGTTTTGTTCATTTTCAGCACTTTTGGGGCCCAGTAGCAAACTGGGGACTGCCGATTGCTGCAATCAGTGACATGAAAAAAAGTCCAGAAATCATCAGTGGACGAATGACCTTTGGTATGTGATAAACCAGATTTAAGTAGTTTACCTCGTTTCACAGTGATGCTGATCTGTGCTTGGTGTATATTGACTGACTGCAAAAAGTATAAAATATGACATCTTTGCTTTTTCTGTATATATGCATAGTCAGCTCCAGAATTATTGCCACCCTTGGTAAAATGCATTCAGTTTTTTGTTTGTTTTTAAATAATTTTCGGCTAAAGACATTTCCCCACCATCATTGTTTATGAATCACATATCGGGTGTCAACCGTAAACTAGTAGGGAGTCTGTAAATATTTTATTTGCGATATTTAAAACAAATAAGTGCTGTATGACTGAAAATGGGATTTATACACTGTACAGCTTCCCATCTTTTTTTTATTTTATTTTTTTTTTAAACAATACTTTATAATAATTAACAATCAATACTGAATGGCCGATTGATAAAAACAAAACTGGAGGTCTCGGACTTTTCCTCAGTACCGCATAAAGCTTATTTTGTTTTTGATTTCTCTCAATTTCCATGTGAGATTAAGCTAAATAAAGGCAGATATTATTCATAACCCATTTTTTTATCCCATCTTCATAAGAGTGCCAGTAATTACAAAGCATGTTTTAGGCTGCATCCTGGCCTTTAGCTTTAGCAAATTATAGGTTTCAGATGAACCTTTTGTCTATCATGTCTCTCAAACCAGAAATACCAGGAACTCCCTCCTACCTCTGTGCTATTTATGACCTCATAGACTTAACAAAAGAGAAAAATGAACCTTCTCCTTTAAGACCATTGAGGCGTCACTGGTACAAAGGTTGTCTTTTCATGCGTTTAATGTGCTTTAGTATGGCAAGGCGAGTAATGGGGCAAAAATTTTTTTTTGGTTAAAGCATTGCTTCAGGTTCAAGTTGAAAACGTCATGAAAGTGAGTGAGGGTTGGTTAGCATTTTGCGAACTCCATTGTGTACCCTGTAGTCTCCTTATCATTTTGTAAACAGCATCTTGTATTGATTAGTGCCTTTTTTACTGGCAGCACTGGCATATTAGTATTAGCTAGTCTCCTTTCACTGTTAACCACATCCATATTTGCTATAACTTTTAAGTTAAGTATTTGCACAGAACCCATATCTTACTCTTTCACCAGCTCTGACCTGCTACTCGCTGCTCTTCATGAGATTTGCCTACAAGGTACAGCCAAGGAACTGGCTCCTCTTCGCCTGCCATTTCACCAACGAGGCGGCGCAACTCGTTCAGGGAGGACGGCTTATTAAGTACAAGTAAGAAGTCGTCGTCATTCATTTCTTACTGTGTTCCAGCTGTATTTTGTACTCGTAACCAATTTTTCTATTATACGTAGATGCTTCGTGTGAAAGGAAGCCAAACCTGTGTGCAGTCAAGGGCAACACACAAACTGGCTTCTTATTAGAAATGACATTTGTTTGTCGTCATGTCTGCAAAGGGTATTAACTCCCATTACAACTGGGACATTCCAGTTTCTGGGAACTGGGAATAACCCTTGGCTCTAATTGTATATTTAAAATGCCCTTGTTGCGTTAGTGGGTATAGTCAAGTGAAAAATTAGCTAGGTACTACACAATTAATTAGATATAAATTTAAGTGGGACCAGATGATGATGGTCAAATGATATTTCAAAAATATTTATTGCTTAGTAAGTTTGTGTGAGATGCGGAGATGACTTTCTGAAATTTGTGTTAGGTGGTCACGCTACTTGTTAACTACTTCGTGAGCTTACTAATCAGAATAAATTAATCGTAAATGTCAATCGTAATTAGCTACAGAAACCCCAAATGAAAAACATTTGGCATTTGATTGGTTGCCTTCTTGGTCAGTTATTGACCCATTATGTTAACTTTGCTCATAAAGTATCGGAACCTTTAAGAACAGCCTTGTATTGCGACTAATTTCTTTTTTTCTTTGCAGCATGGAGAAAAAATTGGCGAAATAATGAGCAGCAATGAACCGTGGAGGACTTCTCACCATAACAAGCGGATCATAGCTTTCAGAAATCATATTTCAAATGCAGAAAACTCTTAGGCTGTTATCTGATTAATGATCTAAACACAATTGACCTCCCATGCTAAATGAAAATGCAGGATTTCAGAATAGATTGGAATAAAATGTATATAAAATTAACTCGATGATTTAAAGGACTGTTACGCACATTTTGCTTGTTTTTTTTTTTTTTTTATTAAATTTATGGTACACATAAAGCTACTGATATCTGGAATTGTCATTTAAGGTAATTTATTCTGAAACATGGTTGAAAGTGTGTATATCAAGTTAACATCAGATTATGTAGTAAATAAAAGTTGACTGACTATATGTCCTGCTGATTTGTAATGCCTCAAACTTGCATTATTCAATACATAGTTCATATTAAATATAGTGTAAAAATGCACACAAAGTTACAGTGACTCATTTGTGATTCCAGACTGCATCTTAAACAAAATACAGAGATTGTGGAACTAATCAGGTGCGAACTTTGAGAACTGGCTGAGATTCTATGCGACTTTTGCAACAGACTGCCTGGCCGCCTACTGAAAAGTCACTCCATGTAGGAGCAATTTCAGCCTCATATTACTCCCCAAATAAAAGTGGCTCTTTTGTGTGTGTACGATTAATTGGCTGCACTATTAGTTGGTGATTACCAAGAACGTGCCTCAAACAAACATTTGCCGCATGTGTGATTAATTATGCATCAAGTAGGTTATGGACAGAGAGGTGCATAGGAAGGATAGACACAACTGTGTGTTCTGTTTAAGGTATCCATCCATCCATTATCTATACCGCTTTATCCATCTGGGTCGTGGGGAAGCTGGAGCCAATCTCAGCACACCCTGGCAGGGTACACCCTGGGCAGGTCGCCAGTCCACCACAGGGCCAACACAGACAAACAACCACACACGCTCGCATTCA
>JAQQZR010000914.1:0-12590 GCA_030068235.1 Notoglanidium macrostoma | reverse complement strand
TCGCCTTCGGTTGCAGCCTCCCTGAACATATGCCAGTCAGTGTGTTCAAAACAGTCCTGAAGAGCAGAGATGGCTCCCGCAGGCCAGGCCCTCACCCGCCTCAGAGCCGTCCTGGTGCGTCTGACGAGTGGTTAAAATGTTAAAATGCAGTTAGCTGGCTAGTCAATATTAGGAGATGTATCAGATAGCTTAATGTTAGCTATCATTACATCCAAACCCAGGTATTGAGGTATTCCAAAAGTAACGGAAAGTAAGCAGTTAGATCAAGTTACTGACTAAATGATTTTTAGTAGGTAATTGGTAATTGTATTGGAATACATTTTTAAAGTAACCTTCGAGACCCTGGAAGTTACACTGGCCTATTTTTTCTGACCCAGTAGTGTTCATAAACGATTGTATATTTGTATGCTGGCCTTACATCAAATAATTATTCAAGTGATTTCACTGTAGCAGACAAATTTCCAATGTCAGAATAAAATCATTAGAGTTTTTGCTACGGACTACATTTTTCAAGTCATTCTACAGATTTTCAGTAGGGTTTAGTCTGGTACTAGACTAGGCCATGCATGCAGGAAATTCACGTTTTTCTCCTTCAGTCACTGTGTGGTCAAATTGACTGCGTGCTTTAGGTCCTTGTCATGTTTAGGTCCCATTTTTCCTTCTACCATGACAAGTGTCCCCAGTCTCTGCTGAAGAGAAACACTCCAACAACAAGATGCTTCCACCACCATGCTTTACTGTAAGTATGGTGTGCTTTGAATGGTGAGCTGTATTGGCTTTCTGCCAGATGATTGGAGGCCAAAAAGTTAGATTTTGGTATGATCTGACCATAACACCTTGTTCCACTTGGCCTCAGAATCTTAATATTAATGTGGTCTTTCTTGGAGTGCTTTTTTTTTTCTTGTAACCTTCCCATACAAGTCACATTTGTGCAGCACTTGTGATATTGTTTTCACATACACACAATGACCACTCTTTTCCATAAAGTCCCTTAACTCCTTCAAAGTTGCTACTTGGTAGCCTCTCATCAGTTTCCTCCTTGTTCTGCCATCCAGTTTGAAAGGATGACCTGACATAGGGAAGGTCCAATAGTACCAAACACATATATATATATGGTATATATAATATTACTTACTAATATATTATATAGTAATATATATTACTTGATAACCGCCAAGACAATCATATTAACATTCTTTTGGGACATGAAGGTGGCTATGCTGGCGCATTTCCAAGCGCCTGGGCAAACAGTGAACAGTACAAATTACTGTGCTTATGAACTTAAATGAACTTAAACCTGCAATTTGCAACAAAAGAAGAGGAATGCTGTCCAAAACAGTCTTGCTGTACCATGACAATGCACATCCTCATACAGCAGCAGTGACAGTAGACAGTGCAACAGCTTGGGTTCGAATGTCTTCCACATCCTCCTTATAGCCCAGGTCTGGCACCAAGTGACTATCACATCTAAAGGATGTAAAGGAAGTAGTGCTCACCTGGCTTCAGGAGCAGCCGAAAAACTTATGCTCTGCAGGAATACAGAAACTAGTTGACTAACTGCTAACTGAATGCCCCCTCCCTCACCCCTCACTTTCCAGTTATGTATTAGAAGGTACGGTGGCCATCAGGTGCCTGCAGCGTACAATCCAAGTGCTTCCAAATTTGTCATCTATCACTGCAACGAGTAGCCAGTCAACTGATGAAGTTACTTTAAATAGATATTTAGAAATTCTATTTAGTTATTTAGGCTGTAAAACTATAGGTCATAACTTCCATCTAAGATAGTGCAGTATTTCACGTTGTGTTAGCGTTTTATTGCTAATGAATATTTTTGTTACTTGTTCCACAATTTGGTAGCGTTTTATTGCTAATGTTAATGTTATGCTAATGCAGGACACATTTGTTTTATTTTTTCCATTTGAAGAGCCAAATATTGAATATACAACCCAGTAACGTTACCAAGGTTAAAGAGACAGGGAGTGGAAGAGGGAGAGGATTGCTCAGGGCCAGATGCAGATGGGGAGCTAACTGAACTGCTGCTGCTTCTGCTGCTCAAAAAGAAAAGGAAGGAGTGGAAACCCTTCAAAAGGAGCGACGTGAAGTAATAGAGATTCATATTTATAAAACTATTTTATTATACTGGTCTGTGTGAGGTGGCACGGTGGTGTGGTGGTTAGCACTGTCATCTCACAGCAAGAAGGTCCTGGGTTCGATCCCCAGGGTGTGTGGAGTTTGCGTGTTCACTCCCTGCATGCTTGGGTTTCTTCCGGGTGCTCCGGTTTCCTCCCACAGTCCAAAGACATGCAGATTAGGTGAACTGGCTACTTTAAATTGCCCATAGGTATGAATGCAAGCATGAGACTGTTTGTCTGTTTGGCCCTGTGGTGGACTGGCAACCTGCCCAGGGTGTACCCTGCCTCTTGCTAGAAAAGTCTGCTGAGATTGGCTCCAGCTTCCCCTGCGACCCAGATGGATAAAGCGGTATAGATAATGGGTGGATGGTCTGCATGATAAGAACACCACCAACAGAACAGAAAGTGGTATTTACATAGCAGCTCGGTGCGTTACCTCTAGAAGTGTTACTGGAGTCTATATTTTGGTGTGTTATCACAGTGCAATGGGAGTCGTTATTTGGAAAACATCAGCGACACTATTGAATTATTATATAAATACTATATAGGCACAGTATCCTGCAGTGATATTTTGACATTGTTTAAACCCATGTATTGTATTAGACAAGTTAGGGGAACACTGGTCAAGCTGCAAACCCTAATTTACTGTGCTATTACCATATTGCCAACATAATATGATGCATATGATGCCTTATCTGTGTTTGTCCTGGGTTTTATTTTTTCAGAGACTTCTTCAAGGGATGAGCCTCTTCAAGGGAGCTCATGGCCCAACTTTTGGAGACGCAGCCTGGGCTTTTTGATGCTATGATGATGCATCAGCACAGGCATGGTGTCCCACCTTCTACTGGGGTGCCAGGGGTACCATGGTGTAGTTATGGTAACTGTAGGGACATGCCTACGCACCGGGAGAGGAAATGATGTGGCCAAGAGACAGCTATGTGTGCGAGTCTACTACCACGGTTCTTCCAGTACTGCCTTGAAGGTTTTCTGCACTTTCACAGGCAGTACCAGGAGTACATTATGGTATTAGGCCACATTAGGGAGCCTGGGGATAACAATGGAGAGAACTGATATGTGGTCTATAGGCATTTTATATATTGACAGCATGGTTCTTTAGGCCTGGAAAACCGACTTGTCATCCCCAGCTGCTGTGTTTGGAGGATCAGAGACAGGTTTCCTGATCCTCAAGGACAGTAAACTGGTTTCAGCCCTGGCCTCTGAGTTTCCTTCTAGGCCCTCTGGAATGGAATACAGCACCACAAATACTCACATACCTGTGCACTCATGATCAAGGCATCAAACCTAATAGTGTTTTTTTTTTTCTGCTAATGTTATTAGTTCATAGTTATAATTATACTTGTTCTTTGTAAATATTTTCCATATTTATATATTTGTTCTACAATAGATATTTGTTTATATTTTCATATACATAGTCATGGTCTATTATTTATATTTGTTCCACTGAAGTGCAATAACTAGAATACAAGATGACCATCAGATGTACATACTGTATTTATTGCAATGATCTACACACAAACACACATATCCAAAATTGCTCACATATCCAAAATGACCAGACTCCTATCTGGTCATACCAAAACAACAGCTGCTGCTGTTTGGAAAACTGGTCCTGTTGAAGACAATGCCATTAAACATTAAATTAGTATACCAAAATTATAAATTCTTATACAGTTTATTGTATATAATGCTATTTAACCAAGAATATGACTTACTGGCTAAGTTAACATGTTTACAGTAAATGCAAACAAATGTGTTACTTTCATTCTTCTCACTTGTGTCTGCACCAATTCTGATGTGGCTGGCGCAGGTGTGGGGGATACCAAACTGAGTCGTCTGGTGTCCTCATGTTATAAGCTCCTCCTTTGGGGCATCCCCACTCCACTTGATTCTTCGCTTCACAATCCTTGCTTGCAAATCAGAGATGTATCTGTAGTTTTTTTCAGATTAAGGCTTATACGCTATATCTCTTGGAATTTTTGGTCTACAGTCATCAGAAATTGTAATAATATAAATGCCAAATGTTCAATGTCAGTTATTTGTAACTTCTACTGACAACCTTGAGGACACATGTAAATAATAATTTAAATACAAAACGTTTGGTAAAAATTTTTGGAAAAAAACATGTGTCCCCGTACTAAAAATGGGAATATGTGAAGTGCACAATGTCTCTTTGACAATCTCATTGCCTTCATGTCTTTTCAATGTTGGTCATTTCTGGTGGAAGTTAGAAATGAGCAGCAAGTCCATTCTTGCTTTATAAACTCTGGGAGTGAAAGCAATGCGCTTACTAGCATACATCAGAATATGATAATATGATGAAGTCTGATGTTGGTCTGATTAAACAGCATGTAAGAAATAAGCACAGTCATGTAATGTACATATGTGTCAAACATGTTGCCTCATTTTACCTGAAGAGCAGTTTTTTATGTTCATCCTACAAGCCAACGCTTATTGAGAATGGTGTCCTCTAAAGCTTTGTGGAGTGTGTAGTCTCTCTGGATCCACTCCTTTTCACACGTTTCTTCCACGTGCCCATGTTGGCAGCTTCCTATAGTAGAGGTGTGACTGTCACAGACGTGGGTGAAGTATGCCAACCCATAGTGCCTGCAATAAATAAAACAGAAATAAAACTATAAATAAAATAAAACTATAGAAATATGGAAATGAGTGAATGTACTAAGAAAAAAATATATAAATTATGTGCTTATAAGAAACTGCTCTGTTGTGTCAGCTTTCTTATAACACCCCCAAAAATGGTTTACAATGTCTTTCAGCTGGTGGAGGAGAATGAACCGTCCTTTTATCTTTGCTGCTGGACTGAAAGAAAACACACATAATAATGTAAGACATGGATATTCAACCTATTCAATAGAGGGCTTAGAGTATGGAGATTTTTATCACAACCAAAGACTACACCAGATGATTCATTGATTAACACAACTTCAGCCAGTGAGGATGAGATAATCAATGAAATCAACTGATTTTGTCTTTGATTTTAATAAAAACATACATACTCTCTGCCACCAATGGCACAATAATACCCCTAAATACCCCTGATCTACTATATAGTCACTTTATGGTGAATATTTAGGTAATCATATGAGGCACTTACAGCAACAATTTTTTGTTGCCAGGCTCTTGGCACCATGTCCAGACTGTGATGAATTCCAAGCGCCTTGAATCTGCCTTTGTTTGGGTCTGTGAAATGGGGAATCACGTAATATTACTACATTTCAATCATCTTTTCTACACACTTTTTTTCATTATATTAAATGAGTACATACTTATGAAGGATCCAATCAGGACATGAGCATCTGTGCAGATCTTCACTAGCTTTATCTCTGATGTAAGTTTGTCCACAGTCTGGATAAAACTTTCCTTTTCCATGATGACAGAGTTCCAGAATGTCTGCCACTTGTCTATGGTGGTAACATGAATGATCTCCTTGCTGTCATTCTCCATGGTGGTGTAGCTACAATTCTGTCCACTATGGCCTGCCATCCACTGAAAAAAAAATTATTAAAATAATATCCAAAAAAGTGAATAATAAAATAATAAAAATGGTGCTTGCATACAATCAGGCTTCCGATGGTGTAATGTCTTTAATATTTATATAAAATGGTAAAGTTTAAGATACACATCTAGGTCATCAACCTCTTTCCCTTGAAGGTAACTGGCCTCAATCCTCTTCTCTTCCAAGAAGTTCTTTATTTTGTTTAGACAGTAAGTGTCCTGAATGGAGAAGGTGTCTTTGTTCACAATAACCATATTCATAAATTTGAAAAAGAGGGCAACCTTTGCGTAGTTACTGCCGGACAACAAAATGTTGTTGAACAAGAGAAAATCCTCAGCTTGCATCCCAAAGTTTATTATAGGCTGGGAATTCCACCTCCACAAACTGTGTCCATTGTGACAGATCTAAAGTCAAATAAAAGTAATAACTGCTTTTGTCATGTTCAGCATGGGCATTCACTTAAAATTGTCATATTTATGCAACCAATCAGTTACTACTCTACTAAAGTCTGATAACATACTGTATAGAAATAATTGGAAAATACTCTTCATCAGAGCTGTCATCCTTTTCTTTATTACATCTTTTATGACAGTAAGGGGAACCTTCATATGCCCAATCAATTCTGTAAAGAAAGACATACTCAAAATAATAACTTCCATAAAGAGAATACTAAATAGTAGTAAGTGTCTCTAGGAGGTAACACTTACACATTGTTCAAGGCATCATTGAAAACATTTTCCTCCATGTCCTCCTCAACAATGCTCATGTCATGTAAGCTTTAGAAAAATATAAAATATATATAAATACACACAAACACAATACATGTAGTGCAAAGAAGTTATGACAGTTGAACTGTTACCTTTGTTCATGGCCCTTTATGTGATGATGCACCAATGATGATGTTAATAATAATAGCTTTAACATACATGTATATTTGTGTGTGTGTATGTGTGTGTATATATAAATATATATATATATACACACACACACACACACACACACACACGCTGCCCCTGCCATGCTGCCCTTACGGCGCTGGAGATACAAGCCATGCTCCCTGGAAATGATCCTCCAAGGTCGTCAATCCACACTCCTTGGAAACGTTCCTCCAAGGTAGAGTCAACACACACTACCCAGGGAATCACAATCTGTGGCACTGTCCCCAGCGCCATCGGCCAGAGGGGCAGAGCTGTGAAATCAGGTGCATCAGGTGCTGTGAAATCAGGAAATCTCCTGTGCATCAGACTAAAACTCTCCCTGTAACTTCACTTTTTTTTTAACTTAAGCCAACAAAAAACTCTCATTATTCATTCATTATGGTATGTTAAAATCAAAGTTTAAGTTAAGATTAACAACCTCCTGTGAAAAGTTGCAAATGTGACCATAACAACTTTCATCTGTTTGCACAAATACATTCACCTTCAGTCACGTGAAGGGATTCATTTACTATTTTTTGAGACTGTGTTGAATTCATTGTGATGAAATATTGTTGCTATTCTGCCTTCTTTTCATTTAATGCCTCACCTGGAAATGATATGACATTTAGCTAAACACCAGAAATAATCAAAAGTCACCAAGTTTTGACTACTCACTGCTAACCCCGTTTATACAGCACAATTAGTCATGAAGCCATGATGTCATCCCGCCCCTCATCTACAACATAAAATACATATACTAACCATGCACTGTGCGGACTAACAAGTGTTTCGTATTTCTGCAGCTGACATTAATTGAGCTGGGCATGAGGAAAAACTGTCATTATATTGTCCCTTATTTGTGCTACAGAAATTATTTTCACATGAGCCATAAGGAAAAAATTCTAGGCAGGGGGCATTTCATAGCAGACCACCTTGCCACAGAATGCCCCCACTGTCTTACTCTGGTTGGGAAAACCCTACAGGAACCAGACCTGCACCATTTACTCATATTATTTTGAGCTAGAACATAAAAAAAAAGAAAGAAAGAAATTTTATGCAAGGGGGGCCTTTTTCAATTCCCATTATACATTGAGATATACATTATCTTAAAAATAGTAGTATAGAGTATAGAATTTCTATGGAGTTTAACATTCTAAATAACTTTTTTTTTAATCAATAACAAAAAAGTAACAATAACATAAATAAAAAATAAAAAATATGTGCAGTAATTGGTAACAACATTTTAAAAAAATTAGTTATTGAACAGTCAATTAATTATATATAATAATTCTTTTTAGTGGTTTTCTTTTTCTTTTTGTTTTTTGAAGTTTTGAAATCTATACCTACTGTTACTACACCACAATTGATGTTTATAAAAAAAAACTAGACCAAAACTGATGTTTAAAGAATGTTTTGCAGAGAGAATTGTGATTTAGCAAAACAGTTCACACACACTCACACACTCTCACACACACAGTCTCACGCACTCTCACACACTCTCACACACTCTCACACACTCTCACACACACACTCTCTCACACACAGTCTCACACACAGTCTCACACACAGTCTCACACACACAGTCTCACACACTCTCACGCACTCTCACACACTCTCACACACTCTCACACACACACACACACACAATGAATACATTCAACTACCTCTGCAATTCTTGCACATACAACTTGGATTAACGCTGCACGGTTTGCACATGTTACACACGCACTTTATGTTGTCTTCTGTTGCACTTTTGTAATTCTGTGTTGTCCTATATGTAGCACCTTGGTCCTGGAGAAACGTTGTTTCCTTTCACTATGTGCATCTGTATATGGCTGAAATGACAATAAAAGCCACTTGAGTTCCCAACACCAGATGCAGTAGAGCATCAAGCCCATTTAAAGTCCCTGGCTACCAAGATACCGCCACTAGATTCAGAAGCTCAAATACTCATTTTGGCCCTTGGTTGGGTTGTAGTTGGAGAGGTTTGCCTCCATGGTGCACATCTGCCATTTTTCGGGGTATATCATCCCCAAAAGCCTGGGAAGATTAGGGTAGTTTTTGATGCAAGTGCCAAGCATCTTGTGGTTATTTAAGGTGCAAGGTGTGTTATTTAATGACGTTCTCCTTACTGACCAAATATGAATAACAGCCTGATTGGGGTTCTGCTATGTTTCTGAACAGATTCAGCTGCAGAGACAGCTGATGTGCATCACATGTTCCACTGTTTCACAGTGCGGGATGATCACAGGGACTCCTTACGGTTCCTTTGGTATCGCAACAATGATATGAATGATGAAGTCATTGAGTATCGAATGTGGGTGCA
Organism: Notoglanidium macrostoma; assembly: GCA_030068235.1. Lineage (NCBI taxonomy): Eukaryota > Metazoa > Chordata > Actinopteri > Siluriformes > Auchenoglanididae > Notoglanidium > Notoglanidium macrostoma. Next base: position 3,680 of record JAQQZR010000914.1, on the reverse strand, counting down.
TGTATTTGGAAATAGCCCATCTCCTGCAGTGGCTATGTTGCTCAACTCATACAGTGACACCTATAATCTTGCATCTAGTCCATAAAGTCCATTATGCAATTACTCTGTGTTGAACTGTTCACAACTACCCACTATTACTAATAACATTAATCCTAACAAAACAAGAACAAAAATAAAATAATGGTGGATTTCAGAGGATTTTGTTATTACTGCATTATACAAACGTCTCAGTTCCTAATTTACAGAGAGAACAATTTGTCATGATGTGTATAGATTGTTTAGGTAAGGCATACTTTTAGGGTGAGAGTCGTAGAGATAATATCTGATCTGGTTCTATAAATAGTTTAGATGTGATAGCCTAGATTTCCTTTTTACTGTCTCCAGAGGATTTTTTAAAAGCATGTGCTGAGGGGAAGGGTAAAAATAGACAAGATTTAGGTCAGTCAGACAGACAGATAAAAGGGGGAGAAGTCTGAGAATTGGGGTCTGAGGCTGGGGTTCTGGACTACCTTGGATATCCAAGATTGCTTTCCTAGTTTTTGACTGTGCTTTGATTTTCTGGTTTTGTAATTATGTCCTGCCTCTGATACACTATATGGACAAAAGTATTGGGACACCTGACCATTACAACAACAGGGACTTGAATGACATTGTATTCAAATACATAGACTGTAATATGGAGTTGGTCCCCCCACTTTGCTGCTGTAACAGCTTCTCCTAGGAAGGTTTTCCACAAGAGCTTTGGAGTGTTTCTGTGGGAATTTGTACCCATTCATTCTGTAGAGCATTGTAGAGGTCAGGCACTGGTGTTGGACAAGAAGGCCTGGATCGCAATCTCTGTTCCAGTTCATCCCAAAGGTGTTCGATGGGGTTGAGAGGTCAGAGCTGTGTGCGGGCCAATCAAGTTCCTCCACACCCAACTCATCCAACCATGTCTTTATGGACCATGATTTGTGCCCTGGGGCACAGACATGCTGGAATAGAAAAGGGCCTTCCCCAAGCTGTATCCACAAAGTTGGAATTATAATGTTGTCCAAAATGGCATGGTATGCTGAAGCATTAAGATTGCCCTTCACTGGAAGTTACTTTACAGTTGGCACAATACAGTCAGGCAGGTAACATTCTCCCAGCATCCGCCAAACCTAGACTAGCCCATCTGACTGCCAAACAAAGAAGTGTGATTTGTCACTCTGTAGAACGTTTCCACTGCTCCACATTCCAGTGGCGGTGTGCTTTACATACCTTTATTCATGCAAAAGGGGCCCAAACCAAGTACTGAGTACATATGCATGATTATACTTTTCAGACGTCTGACATTTCTCTACTTAAAATCCTTGTTTTTATTGAATTCATGTAATATTCAAATTTTCTGAGATTTTGAATTTGGGGTATTCATAAGCTGTAAGCCATAATCATCAAAATTATAACAAATAAAGGCTTGAAATATCTCGCTTTGCATGTAATGAGTCTATATCATATATTAGTTTCACCTTTTAAGTTGAATTACTGAAATAAATGAACTTTTGCACGATATTCTAATTTTTCGAGTTTCACCTGTATTTGCTGTGCTGTAGCCTTTTCTAGAGTCTTGGAAATAAACGGGAGATTTGATATTGGCCTATAATTGGACAAGTGACTGGGGTCGAGATCAGGTTTTTTAATCATGGGTTTGATAACTGCTAATTTAAAGGATTTAGGTACATAGCCAATGTCAAGGGAAGATATGATTATTTTTATATAAAATAATCAACTCTTCCTTATAAATATGTATGTGTGTGCGTGTATTTTTACTGGCTTTTAATAACAGGAGGCATCCTCCGCACATTTATAAGCCTTTATTTGTGCATAAACTATTCAATACCGTGTTCTCTACACCTGTTTCTATTGTTTAGCATCTGGGATCCGCTGAACGCTGGGAACTCAAAATACAGCGACCGCGCGTACGCGTTTTAGCCTAAGCTAATCTCATACGATACTGCTACGTCTTTTAGTTGTGTTCCCTGCTGTCTACTGACACAAAAATGCCCCGGATATCTGTAATCATCTTACAGGCATAATTCTCAGTGAAATAAGCACAGGCAAATTGGTCAATACATCAAATGTGTTAAACGTATTTTACTAATTTTAACGACGTGCGAACAGGGCGGAACGAATGATTTGTTACTAATCTCTCTTCCGGGCACACATTTTAAAGGGACCGATATTTGACCGGTAGCAACACATAAACACACACACAAAAACCCACCTATAGTCCGTTTTCCTTAAACTGTTCAAAGTTATGGCAGGACTCGAGCTGTTATATACTTGCGTGGCGCGTTCTATAACATGTCCTCAGGATGCAGCTGTCTGTTTTATCCACTGGGAAATTGTGAAGAGTGGATATAAATGTTTAGGAGCTGGAGACGAGGTGAGAGAATAAACTGTCTGCGTATCACTGTCGCAAGTAAACATTCCACACAGTGTTAGCTGGTAGCCTTATTTTATTGTTTAATTAAAAAAAAATCTTAGTTTAATTATCGCTGTAAATTACTGATGAAGTTGAAGCGATAATATTGTTTAGATGTCTAAGTCCTTTAATCGGCTGTTGCTTGTTTATAAAACGATATTTCGTTGACAGCCGACGTTAGCTATCCAGCTAATTTAACTGTGCAATACAGCGACACAGCAGAACTAGTCAAAAGTTTTATTCACTTAATATTATGATTTTTTTCGGATATAAATATGATGTAACGGAATTACTACTTGGGGAGAATGAGGATAACACTGGGTATAAGTAAAGCTCACTGAATCTGGGTTGTAGCTGGGCATGACAATGTGCTTTTGACACCGCGGTGCAATTAGTTTTGTCATGTGACTCACTGATTCCAAATCAATGCCAAATTGTCCTACTCCACTGGACACATGAGACACACTTCTTTTTATAGTTTTTATTTTTTAGAGTGTTTTCTATTTTATATTAATAGTTTTATGGGAAAAAAATTACTTTCTTTTCAATAGACTCCATGAAATGTTATCCACTGCCTTATTCATTTCAGTCTTCAGACAGTAAACAGAAATGTTTCCCAAGAGCAATTTCTGAGGGGGACTCAAAAGATGCTGCCAAAAGTATTGTAGTGTATTAAATGAATATATATATAAATAAAAGAAATCCTTATTAGTGTTATATGTCAGCTACTAGATACTGATTGGTAATAAGGATTAGCATTATCAAATGTTTTAACTATATCATAGTCATGTGTGTTACTGAACTAATCTCTGAGTCGGCAACTTTAAAAGAATATAAAGCTCAAAATAAGTAGAGTTCTTAAAGCTGAAGTAATAATTCAATAAATAACCCAACTAAAATGCCTTTTATATTACTGGGACTTTACTAATTTATTGGAGCTTTGGTGCACTGAAAAACGATCATATATCCCTTTTCCTTTTCTCTACCGTTTTGTCTTGGGTGACAAAACACACATTCACACGTATGTATATATACACTGTACTGTGCAAAAGTTTTAGGCAGGTGTGAAAAAATGCTGTAAACAAAGAATGCTTTCGAAAATGGAAGTGTCCATTTATTTTCATAAATAAACAAAATGCAGTGAATGAACAAAAGAGAAATCTAAATCAAATCAATATTTGGTGTGACCACCCTTTGTCTTCAAAACAGCATCAATTCTTCTAGGTACACTTGC
>JAQQZR010000913.1:0-12592 GCA_030068235.1 Notoglanidium macrostoma | reverse complement strand
CAACTACATAGTAACTCTGGATGGCCTTTCTGTTTCACCATGTGCCAAAGTAAAAGACCTTGGTGTGATTATTGACTTCCATCTGTCATTTGAAGCTCATGTAGATATCACTAGGACGGTCTTCTTTCATCTCAGAAATATTGCTAAGATAAGAAATATGATGTCACTGCATGACTCAGAAAAACTAGTTCATTATTTTGTTACCTCTAGGTAAGATTATTGTAATGCCTTACTGTCTGGATCTTCCAGTAGGAGCAAAAACAAGCTCCTATTAGTCCAAAATGCAGCAGCAAGGGTCCTTACTAGAACAAGAAAACATGAGCACATCACTACATACATATAAAATACTACTGTTGACCTATAATGCACTGAATGATCTTGCACCTCAGTATCTGAGTGAACTTCTGGTCCTTTATGACCCCCCATGCCTGCTTAGATCAAAAGGTGCAGGATATTTGTTAGTACCTCGAATAGTGAAGGCTACAGCAGGGGGGGCAGAGCTTTCATTTATAAAGCCCCTCAATTATGGAACAGCCTTCCCATTAGTCTTTGGGACTCAGACACAATCTCAATGTTTAAATCTAGACTGAAAACATATATGATTAGCCAAGCCTTTTGTTAATAACCTTCTACTAGGAAAAGGAGCAGATCTGGGCGGTTCTCAGGCATAGAATGTTTTGGTAAACTGGGATGTTTGGAAGCTGTCAGCACCCACTCTCACACATTCACTCAAATTTGTTGACTGTGGAGTGGCTGGCCGCCTAATGTCCCAAGGTTCCATAATATCTGTGTTACTTGATGGCTCTCCCTTTTAGCTATGCTGTCATAGCTAGCCCTGCCAGACTTCCTGCTTGCACTCAGCACACGATATACTCTGTTCCTTACCTTTAGGTGACCATGACCATATCGTGCTGCACATGCTACTCCTGAAACTCCGGTGATCCTGAACCCTTCTGCTGTCCGGGCCTGCCTGACCCATCCTGGTGTCCTACTCCTGGTTGGAGTCATCAACCACTTGCTCCGGTTAAATATGGCACCATATAAACTTCTTCAACATACACCTAGAACTGTGATGATTCCATTGGACTGCTGTTGACATGAGCGGTTCTGCTACAATGGCATAGGACTTGAATCACCACAAACAGTCTAGCACTTTAAACTTGACTCTAGTATTAAAGTGTATTAGTTGTAATTGCACTATACAAAGTGACCCAAATGAGGATGGGATCCCTTTTGAGTCTGGTTCCTCTCAATGTTTGTACCTTTTGCCATCTCAGGGAGTTTTTCCTTGCTGCTGTCACCACAGGCTTGCTCATTAGGGATATATATATAGATAATTATATAAATTCATAAGTTTATATTCAGAATGTATATACTTTTGTGAAGCTGCTTTGTGACAATGTCTGTTTTTAAAAGCACTATACAAATAAAATTGAATTGAATTAAATTGAAGTGTCTTCAAACGACGACTAAAGACCTACCTCTTTCGGCAGTACTTGGACTAGCACTTATTCTTCACTTTAATATAAAAAAAAATAAAATAAAACCCTTTCTGTATTACTTGCCAACAGTTTTTAGTGTGATGGTATTCTTAGCCCAGGTCCTTGTGAGCCAGTATCAGAAAATATTTACTGATAGAGACTTCAAAGCACTTATGTAAGTCACTCTGGATAAGGGCGTCTGTCAAATGCTGTAAATGTAAATGTAATATTATATGGCTACTTTAAACACATTTAAAATTGTATTTAGTTATTTAGGCTGTAAAACTGTCATAAATTTCATGTAAGAAAATGTGTGTATTTTGCCTTGTGATAGCTGTCATGCCTGTAGCCACATGTGCACCTATACTAACATTGGAAAACCCTGTCTACACTTCCCTTGAGTCTCTGTCTACACACCCTCACACTCCTTTTAAAAGGCTCTCAGTTCATTTCTTGCTTCACAAAGCATTAGTTTAGCTCCTCTGTGTGTCTGCTCTTGCCAAGCCTTTTAATTGTTCTTGATGTTATGGTATTTTGACCCTGTTTCTGTGTTTTTGGATTTTTGACTCTGTTTTGCCTGTTCCAAGTGGTTTGCTTATTGACTGATGTCTTGCCTGTTTCTGACCATGATTTTGCCATCTAACTTTGATAATTTTGAAGCATCCAGATGGAACGAGCTTTCAGAGGTGATGAGTCTTCTCATGACACACTTAGTGCACCATCAGAAGCACCTGCCAGACCAGACAGACCACCAAAGGGGTTCAACCAAAACCCCTATGGTGAGTAATCTTATGTCTCCATACCTCCACTTGTTATACCAGCACAGATTATATATTCAGATGAGGTTTATTTCTTGCAGCCATGATCAACTCTGGATCATCAGGTAACTTCCTCAACCATGGAACTTCCATCGAGCTCCATATGCCTCTACTTCACCTAAATAATCTACCTCATATTCACACTGTTGATGGCAGCCTCATCAGAGAGGGCACTCTCCATTTCTACTCTGCACCCATAATGCTACAAATCAGGTGGTTTCACAAGGAATCCACCTTGTTCCTTATTACAGACACCCCTCGACATCTCATTATTCTCAGAATACCCTGGTTGCACCCCCACAACCTTCAAATTTCCAGGTCCCAGCGTGAAATCACAAAATTGTCACAGTCATCTGAAATGTCTTCAAAGCCCACACTTGTTACTCTCATCTACTTCCACTGAAAGCCCAGAAATGCAAACACCAGTTCAAATTCCTCAGAAATATCATGAATTTCTCGATGTGTTCAGCAATACCAAAGCCAGTCGCCTACCACCACATAAACCCTATGACTGTGCAATTCACCTGCTCCCCACAAACACAACTCCTCACAGACAGATCTACCCACTGTCACACACTGAGCTGCAAGCAATGGAAGAATATGAACAACAATGATCTGTTGTGTTGTGTATGTCCCCAGCATTGCTGCCACCTTCTTCCTACAGAAGAAAGGGTGTTTTCTAAGACCTTGTATTGACTTTTATGGATTGAACGACATCATGTTAAAATACCTCTATCCACTTCCCTTAGTGCCAGCAGCTTTGGAACAACTCTGAGTAGCGCATATCATCACACAGCTGGATCTGTGCCACGCACACAACTTAGTTCAGAGTAGAGCCAGCAATGAATGGAAAACTGCAGTCAGCACATCATCTGAACACTATTATCAGGTTATACCTAATGGTCTGTCTTGCAATCCATCAGTGTTCCAATACCTAATCAATGATGTCCAACTGGACATACTTGGAAAATTCATCATTGCATACATAGATGATATTTTCACCTACTCACCGTCCCTGGACTCACATATCACACATGTCAAACAATTGCTATTGAAACTAAAGGAGAATCCGCTAAATGTAAAAGGGGGAAAATGAAAGTTCCACATAACCACCATCACTGGAGTGATCTCCACCACTTCTAGGCTATGTGATCAACCAAGAAGGCATTTTAATGGACATTAGCAAAGTGACCACAGTCAAGGACTGGCCACTACCCATGACAGTCAAGGAATTACAGCAATTAGAATAGAATAGATCTTTATTGTCATTGTCACAATTACAACGAAATTTAAAGTGCTATCCGGTCAGTGCATCTTTCATCAGTGCACCATTCAGCAGCAAGAGCATACATACACACAGACAGTCAAACACACCTGATGTTCACAGACAGTGTACTGTGCTATATTAAGAACTGCACTGACACTGTCACAGTGGACAAACGCATCCGGGTCTACCCCAACCAGCAGCCCTGGATGACATGGGAGGTCAAGCAGCTCTTGAGTGAGAGGAACACCACCTTCAGGTCAGGCAACAGAGATTCCTACAGCGCAACTTGAGCCAACCTGAAAAGAGGCATCAGAGAGGCCAAAGCAGACTACAGGAGGAGGATTGAGGACCACCTGGGTAGTAACAACAGCCGGCAGGTGTGGCAAGGTGTCCAGCATCTCACCAACTAAAGGACCAACCTTGTAGCTGCTGAAGGTGACCTCATGCTGGCTGAGGAGCTGAACATCTTTTTTGCCCACTTTGAAGTCACTGCACCAGAGGCAGCACAGATACACCACACGGACCATAGCATCACAATCCTCACGTTTGTCCACTGTGACAGTGTCAATGCAGTTCTTAATATAGCACAGCACACTGTCTGTGAACATCTCCAGGTCCTGAAGTTCAAAGACCTCCCAGTTGGTCCTATCAAAGCAGTCCTGCAGCTGCTGGGAGGCAACCTCTGGCCATATGGCAACAGTCTTTGTAATGGTGGGAGCAGTTTTCTTGAGGGGGCATATACGGGAATTAAAAGTAAGGACAGATGGTCAGACAGTCCCATGTGTGGTAGTGTTCTGGACCTGTACCCCATTTTGATGTTAGAGTAGACCTTGTTCAGAGTGTTCTCTCCCCTAGAAGCACACTTAACATGCTGGAGGAATTTAGGGAGTGCTGCCTTTAAGTCCGCATGATTAAAATCCATTGATATGATCTGTACAGCGTCAGGATACATGCTCTGCTTGTTGCTAATGCTTGCATGCAAAAGACCGATAGCTGAGTTAGCATTAGCATCTGGTGGTATGTAAACAGCCGTTATCATGACAATGGTGAACTCCCTTGGGAGATAAATGGGCCTGCATTTAACAATCAGATATTCTATGTCCGGTGAACAATGTCTATCTGTAATCACTGTGTTGGTATAGCAGTTGTTGTTTACGTACATACAGAGCCCCCTCCTTTGCTCTTACTGAAGTCCACTGTTTGGTCATGGCGCTGTATGGTGTAGCCTGCTAACTCGATAGCAGAATCCGGGATGGATTGTTGAAGCCAGGTCTCAGTGATGAGCAGAATTCATGCATCCTTGACAGTTTTTTGCCACGGTCTGTAGCATCAATTCATCCATCTTATTCGTGAGGAATAAGATGAAGGGCATTCGAGAGAAATAGGCTGGGGAGCGGTGGTTTGAGTGGCTGCCTCCATAGCCAGCCCTGCAGCCTCGCTTTTGCCTCCTCTCTCTATGCTGCCTGTGCCTCCTCCCTGCTATAATGATAATCCATGGAGAGCTGGGGCTCCTCGCTACTTCCACTGGAATCTTGTGCACGCAGAGTAACTCGCTTGTTACACTTCCTTTGTAACATGCTCCGATCTGAAGGAGATCATGTCGGCTGTAGATGTTAAAACCCAAAACTCCCTTTCACATTCTTCCACTCAGTTAACCCCATTCCAGTGCATCTTTGGCTACCAACCTCCACTTTTCCTATGGAACACCAATCCCACTGAAGCACCTGCAATTGACAAGTAGTTCGTATGCAGCAGACAAGTGTGGGAGCACACACATCAGTGTCTCAGGCAAGTGGCCAATACCCAGAAGTGGTTCACTCACTGGCATTGGAGCCCACATTTCATCCCTGGAGACTGTTTGGCTTTCAACCCATGACTTAAGGGGACTACCCAGCTGCAGGAAGCTCAATGTCTGTAACATCGGGCCATTCAAGGTACTCAGCAGAATAAACACATAAATTGGATTTACACAGTTACTGTTTTATTGCCCTATCCTTACAAATCTCACAGCTCAAGGCTGTCACTTCTGGTCCTCTGGCTGAGGACACTCCACCTGAGAATCCACCTGGGCCATTTTACATTGATGGCCAATGAACATATAATAGACAAAGAACATATAATAGACCCATTCCTTATACAAGATTTCCACTAATGTCACCCTAATCAACCAGCTCTACAGCTCTACCATTCTCCCAGAGAATGCCCTCAAAAGTCATTTGCTAACAAGGTGAGCTCCTTGGTGGGGTGCTCTTTCATGCCTGCACCCACATCTGCACTTGCACCTGACATAGACAATCCCTCAGATGATGAAATGGACTATGAATCCCAAGAGCGTATGCCTACAGACACCATGCTGAACTTCTCTCATGTTCAGTTTCCTGACTTCTGATTGGAAGCAGGTGCTTCCAATTACACACACAGACTCCATTTAAAAGACTATCAGTTCTTTATTTGCTTTGTAAAGCATTAGTTTATCACCTTTGCATGTCTGATCTTGCCAAGCCTTTTCATTATTATTGCTGTTCTGGTATTTCGACCCTGTTTCTGTGTGCTTGGATTTTTTATTCTGTTTTGCCTGGTCCAAGTGGTTTGCTCATCGACTGATGTCTGGACTGTTTCTGATCCTGATTTTGACCTGCAATTCTGCAAATCTACAACCTCTGCCTGGTTGTATTAATAAACTGAGTAAACAGAACATGCATCCTGATTGACCTGGTTTTTCTGACAGTAGCATTTTATTGCTAGTGAATATTACTATTTCTTGTTCCATATTGTAGTAGCATTTTATTACTAATGTTAACAGGACACATTTGTTTTTTTCTACGCTTGAAGTGGCATATATTGGATATCAGCCAGTAAAGGTACAAGGTTAGACAGACAGGGAGAAAAAGAGAAAGAGGGAGAGGATTACTCAGAGCCAGCCATGAAAGCAGAGCTAACCTAGCTGCTTCGACTTCTCAAAAAGAAAAAGAAATGGTGGAAACCCTTCAAATGAGTGATGAGAAGTAACAGATGTTCATATTTATAAAATTATTTTATTATACTGGTCTGCACAATATGAACACCACCAACAGAACAGAAAGTGGTATTTACACAGCAGCTCTGTGTTTTATCTGTAGCAGTGCTGCTGCAGTCTGTAGATTAGTGTATTATTGCAGTGTAATGGAAGACATTACTTGGAAAACATCAGCAACGTTAATGAATGCTTATACAAATACTATAAGATCAGTATAATGCAGTGATATTTTGAGAAAATTTAAAGCCAATTACATGTCCAGCACAAAACAGGCAACTTCAGCATTACTCTAAAAACATTATTCCATTTAGGAAAAAACACACAGTGTTTATCAGTGTTTGTCCTAGCCAATGTCCCTATTTTGCCTTGTTTTTCTTCCTGCTTTCACTTCTTTGAAGATGATTCATGATCCTTTATTGTATCTTGTGTTAAGTAATAAGTATGAGTCTCCATATTTACAAAGTTTGGGTCCTCAAACATGTTAGCCAACAAACAGTGATTCCTTTTCTTTCATCCTCATCTCTGTTCTGTTAACATGTTAATAAAATGCAACAAAAAATACTGAAAATATCTCCGAGGAGGCAGTGATTGTAATGGGAAGAGTACTCAATATGGTATACAATAGGGGATCCAAACCCAATGTTCCCAGGATGACAGTCCATTCATTATGGAATTAACCCTTGGTCCAGGATGTGTCAGACTGGGACCCAAGTGTGATTCTCTTATCCATAACCCTCCCAGTCCACCAGGTACTGGGTATGCCCATGCACCTGGTGAGAGTCCACAACATGTCAAACTGAAAAGGTCTGCAACCCATCAATGATATGTAGGAGTGGCAGTTTGGCCAGCGTGGGCCGTGCCAGAGGATTGCAGAGAATGGGCTTCACGGACTTATATATTTATATTTATATGCGTGTGTGTGAGTATGGATTTTGTATATAATAATAATAATAATAATAATAATAATAATAATGTATTATCGTAATAATAATGTAAATGGTTTATATTGAAATTGCAATATTCATAATCAGCACATAGTATGATTAAAAAATGCTAACCCTAATTTTTGCTTAAAACTTTGTAGGCCTCAATTACTATTTATTTTTCTGGAGTTACACTGACTCAGTCTATTAAATATTTCCAAAGTATTAACTCTAAAGGGGGTTAATTATTATTGTTCTGTTAATGTGCTGTAATTAGAGCTTAGGGGAAATTGCCAACCTCCCAGAGAGATCAATCAACTGAAGTCCCTCATGCTGGACAACTGCCCTGAGCCTCTGATAAACAAGTTTATCTGTCATTTATCACACCATGAGAGACTTGGATGAGAAAACTGTCTCTCAGGAATTTGATGTAATGAGAGTTTCTAATGTCTGATGTTGCAGACCATGGTCTTTATAAAATTCTTTTTTAATAAATCCTCATCTCATCTCCCCTACTTGGGGGGGTGTTATGTGTGTGACTTGCCTTGGGTCCTGCAAATTTCTTGACAGAAACTTCTGTTGTTGTACCTGGAATCTGTTGGAGCCTCAGTCCCTAATGTTCCTATTACCACTGGGACCACTGGACTTCACCTTCCACATCTGTTTCTGTTGTTCTTTCAGGCCTTGGTACATCTTGATCTTCTCATGCTCCTTGTTCCAGATATTACTGTCTGCTGTGATTGCCACATCTATCACTACTGCTGTTTTCTGCTCCTTATCAACCACCACTATGTCTGGTTGGTTGGCCAGCAGCTGCTTATCTGTCCCACAGGATCTTAGCTCTCTTGTTCTCAACCATTTTCTGTGGTGTCCCCCATTGGGACTTGGGAACTTCTAGCCCATATGTGACACAGATGTTTCTGTACACTATCCCTGCTACTTGGTTATGCTTTTCAGTATATGCTGTTCCAGCTTGCATCTTGCACCCACCTATTATGTGCTGGACAGTCTCAGTCTTTGCACAGCCTGCACCTTGGGTCCTGCCTACTGTTGTAGATCCCTGCCTCTACAGTATAGATCTGGTGCTTAGGACCTGTTCTTGTACTGCTATGATCAGAGCCTTTGTGCCATCCTTCAGGCCTGCTTTTTCTAGCCACTGGTAGGATTTCCTGATTTCAGCCACTTCCTATAGCTGCTGGTGTTACATTCCATGGAGTGGCTAGGTCTTCCATCATGATTCCTTCTCTTCCCCCTCACCATCCTCTGTCTTCTGTTTCCTCAGACACTCTTTAAATATATATATATATATATATATATATATATATATATATATATGCCCCAGTCTTTAGAATCATGGCAAAAAAGTCCTACAGTAGTCATTTCTTCAGCATATTGGATTATGCATTTGTTTCTTGTTTCTTTGTGAATGGAACTTCATCTGCTCTGAGCTACCGGACTCACTGGACCCTCTACAATTCGCATACCGCCACAACAGGTCCACTGACGACACCATAGCTCTGACACTACATACGGCCCTCTCCCACCTGGAGAAGAGAGATATGTTTGTGAGACTGCTGTTTGTAGATTACAGCTCAGCATTCAATACCCTCATTCCCTTGAGGCTGGACAGGAAACTGCAAGACCTTGGCTTGAGCAGCTCTCTCTGCAGCTGGATCCTAGACTTCTTGTCCGACAGATGCCAGATGGTCAGATTGGGCAGTATCACCTCATCCTCTGTCCTAATGAACACTGCCGCTCCACAGGGGTGTGTACTGAGCCCTCTCCTGTACTCACTCTACACCTACGACTGCACGGCCACTAGCAGCTCCAACATCATTGTGAAGTTTGCAGACGACACAACAGTGATGGGTCTTATCACCAACGGCGATGAAACAGCTTATAGGGAGGAGGTCAGCGCCTTGAAAGGCTGGTGCCAGGAGAACCATCTCATCCTCAAAACTGCAAAGACCAAAGAGATAATAGTGGACTTCCAGAGGTGTGGAGGTGCACATACCCCCAGCACCATCAATGGCGCTGCTGTGGAGAGAGTAAGCAGCTTCCATTTCCTAGGTGTACATTTAGCGGAGGATCTCACATGGTCAGTTCACACAGACAAAACAGTGAAGAAGGCGGAGCAGCGCCTCTTCTTTCTCAGGAGACTGAAAAGATTCGGCATGAGCCCTCGCATCCTCAAGACCTTCTACCGATGTGTCATTGAGAGCATCCTCACAGGATGCATCACTACCTGGTACGGCAACAGCACCGCCTACAACCGCAAAGCTCTGAAGAGAGTGGTGCGATATTCTGAAAGGATAATTGGAGGTGAGCTTCTCTCCCTCCAGGACATCTACAATAAGCAGTGCCTGAGGAAATCGGGGAGAATCTTTCAAAGACTCCAGTCACCCCTGTCACAACCTGTTTAAACCACTTCCGTCAGGCAGAAGATATCGCAGTATCCGGTCCCGAACCAGCAGGCTGAGGGACAGCTTTTTCCACCAGGCCATCAGACTGCTGAACACTGTCCACTAATAACTCATAGACACTCCATTGTCACTTTATCGACACTACGTCACTTTGCACTCCATACTGCACATAATTGCTTTTTTGCACAACATTCATTGCAGACATTCTGTATGTGTTTATATATATATGCACACACACATACACACACACACACACACACACACACACACACACACACATGTATGTATATATATATATACATAATGTATATTTTTTATTTATATCTATTACGGACATTCATTTCTTATATCTTGTACATTTAGTAATACATACATATGAGTACATATGCCTGTATTCACACCCTTTAGGCTTATTTATTCATGTGCATATTTATTCTTTTTTTGTACACCATTATTGCTTGTGAAGCTTGAACACAAGAATTTCACTCATATGTACTGTACCAATGTACCAGTAATGTGATGGGACAATAAAAGTGATTTGATTTGATTGATTTGATTTGAATGTACATTCACATTTGATGTTTCATGCTTCAAGTTTTATTGTCATATACAGATAACAATGAAGCATCATTAAATATAATGAAATTCTTAGATCCGTGTTCCCACCCAACTTTACATAAACATATAGAAAAGTATACAGATAAATGAAAATTATATAAAATAATGAAATATAAAACAAAATAATGCAGTGAGATTTTTAGAATTTAGGCATTGTTTAAAGTGACATTGTGAAGAGTCCAGTAGTTGTGGTGAGTGTATATTGGTGTGTGCAGAATGTCAGCAGTTCAGAAGCCTGATGGCTTGTGGGTAGAATGAATAAATATTTTTATTTATTAAATTATTTAAATTGTGGGTAGAATGATAAATGAAGTGATCATTTATCACTTGATGCATTAAACAAGCCTACACAAACTGGGATTGGCAAAACTTTGCAATTTATGGTCTATATAGTATAAAGTTTATATACTCTAAAATCTAGTTGTCACGATGTAGTGGTCAGGTTGAAATGATGGTGAAAATACTGCACGTGTGGCCGAGACTTCAAGGTGCGCATTGCAGAGTGGATCATGACACTAGTAGTTAATCAGAAGTCTCTCCATCTCCACTGGCATGAAAAAATGTTCTGGGCTGGTTTTTATAGATTTTGCTTACTGAAATTATTATTAGTTTATACCAGAGTGCTGTAGAATTCTGGATTGTGATTGGTCAAAATGTTTTAATTACTTTTCTATAACAGCTATGACAGTAATGAACCTACAATATTTATATTAGTTTTTATATTGTTATTGTTTCTATAGTTATAGCTCATTCACAGGGACCTGAACAGTGGAGGTGCCATATAAATGAAAAAACGTGTAACTGTTGATATGTTGAAATTTTCAGTAAGGAGAAGTGTGTGTAATTTTTATGTAAAGATTCTCCAATGCCAGCACTTTGTTTACACTTAATGGTTTCTCTGAAATATGACAAAATCCATTTGTTTTCTCACATTAACTTCAAAAAGAAAAAAAAGAACCTGGTTAGGGAATGGCTGTTTATAGCTGCTATAATGTAAGTGAGTACAGGAACTAAATTGTTTCCCTGACACTTCACAGCATAAAAATTAATAATAAATGGATGAAAAATATGATGTGTCATTCTTTGTAATTGCAATTGCTGTGGTTTTGGGGACATACTGTCACAAAACGCAAAAGAATGGCAGCACAATAAGCCATAAAACAGCAACAAAAAAACCCAAACAAACCCAAAACTATTGTGGCAGTGAATAGTGCCACATTAACCAAAAACAGATCATTATTTGGTTTATGGTCAAGTATTTGGTTGTGGTCAACAATGGCGATTTGTTCTGTATGTTTCATTGCTTTTTTTGTATGATAAATTTGGGAACATGCTCAAAGTTCTACCACTCAGCAGTATAATGTGTTTACAGCAGGAGCGGAATAAACACAGTCAAAAGAATTCAGTGCAGTCTTATCCCTGTATTGAGAAATTAAAGTGTTGTAGTGTGAGTTCAGAGGAATGAGGTGTATCAGTTGGACACTAAAGAGATGAGAATCTCTGGAGTAAGAAGTTGATTGGTAAGAAATGGACAGTAATAGATGGAAAATAGAGATTTTAATCTGTATTTTGATACCATGATACTGTAACATTCCTATTGTGTCCCATTTGATACTTGGTTTGCCTCCATGACAGACATATACAAAATTCAGGCTACAACTATGTACAGGTGATTATACAAAGCAGTTAAAGCCCAAGTACATGACATTTGTTTTAGGAAAACAATGGCTTGTGTTAGGGTGTCCTGGACACATCCACGTTTCCCCACAGACTCAGATTCCCAGCTTGCACCCATGCAAAGATCCCAGTTACCTGACTTCTGATTGGGTTCTGCTGAACCAAATCACACACACACACAGACTTTAAAGACGCTTTGATCCATTCATACTCTGCAAAGCATCATCTACGAGTGTCTCTAGCGTGCCAAGCCTTTCTAGTTCTCTGAGTGTTTTCCCGGTTTTAAGTCAAGTCAAGTGGCTTTTATTGTCATTTCAACATATACATGTGGTACAGTGTACAGTGAAACGAGACAACATTTCTCAAGGA
>JAQQZR010000912.1:0-12599 GCA_030068235.1 Notoglanidium macrostoma | reverse complement strand
AGCCGGCCCCTAATAACCAAAATACTTTCCAATGTCTCTGTATTTATTATCGGAGTGCACATTCTCCCCAGCGCTAAAGCTGCTGTCTTGTATGTAGCACATTGGTCCTGGAGAAACACTGTCTCGTCTCACTGTACACTGCATTACATGTATATGGTTGAAATGACAATAAAAGCCACTTGACTTGACTTGACTTGACTTGGGTTGTTTGGGGTGGCTGCGATGAAATTCCTGGGTCAATACAGGGTCAGGATGTCTTTGGCAGGAACCCAGCATTGCTT
Organism: Notoglanidium macrostoma; assembly: GCA_030068235.1. Lineage (NCBI taxonomy): Eukaryota > Metazoa > Chordata > Actinopteri > Siluriformes > Auchenoglanididae > Notoglanidium > Notoglanidium macrostoma. The sequence goes on along the minus strand of JAQQZR010000912.1, from coordinate 12,318 downwards.
TTCTGGGCCATAGCCCTCCCAGTCCACAAGATATTGTAGTTTGCCCTCATGTCTGCCTGACCATAGGAGATCCCTTATGGCGTAAGCTGGTTGCCCTTCGATCTCCATAGGTTCGGGTGGGTTGGTGGGTGGTATGTTCTCTGCCAGAGGAACTGGGTTGACCACTGTTAACTGAGAGACATGGCATGTGGGTGTGATTCTGCTGTGCTGAGGAAGTTCTAATCTGTAGGTGACTGGGTTAACGTGCTTCGAGATTCTGTATGGAACCGTGTACTTGGCACTTAGCTTTCTGCAGCCAGTTCCTCCTTTTAGGTTGCGGGTTGAGAGCCACATCTGGTCTCTAGGTTTTAATTGCGGGCCTTCCTTGCAGCGCCGGTTCGCAAACCTCTTATGGTTCCCGGCCACTCATTGGAGCTGTTGATGCGTGTGCTCCTACACCTTATCACTGCGACAGAACCATTCGTAGACCGCAGGTACTTCTGTTCGGTTAGCGTTCCATGGGAGCAGAGGTGGCTGGAAGCCCAATATGCACGTGACCCAAACCACTGGAACGTGGTTATCTGTGTGGATGAGTGCTTTAAAGAGTTTTAAGCGTATTCTGCCCAAGGGAGGAAGCGTGTCCAGTCACCTTGGTTTTCAGCACAGTATGTTCTATTTCTTGGTTTGCTCTCTCCACCTTATCGTTAGACTGTGGATGATACCCAGATGTAAGGCTTACAGGAACCTCCAATTTCTGCATGAACCTGGCCCAAACTCTTGATGTGAACTGGGACCCCCTGTCACTCACGATGTCCTCCGGGATGCCGAAATATTGGAGGTCGGCCAGTTTGAATGCAGTAGGAAGGCTGGGTTGGGAAATTAGCCTTAAGGCTTTGGAGAATCTATCCGTGATGACCAGCTTGACTGTGTTGCCTTCAGATTCTGGGAGGTCTTTGATAAAATCCATGGCCAGGTGTGACCAGGGATGGTGTGGGGTGGGACGTAGCACAAAGATGTTAAAGTCCTGAGCACCTTGGATTTAGCACGGTAGAATATGATGAGATGTATTTGTTGATGTCATCATGCATGTTTGGCCACCAGTATTTTTCTTTAAGGAGCGCCAGTGTTCTCTGTGTGTCAGGGTGTCCATAAGCAGGTGTGGTGTGTGCCCACGTGATGAGTCTGCTTCTGAGCTGTGGGGGAACATAGGTGGGCAGGAAGAAGGCAGAGCATGACGCTGTGTATTTTGAAGTTCTTTATCAAAGTCCCATTCAATGGCATTTACCCAGCATGAGGGAGGCAGGATGGAGTCATGTTGGTAAACCAAGTTCTTTTCTGGGTTCATGCATGATAATGCATGCATAATGCATAATGATAACTCTTTGGTATTCTCAGAAACCGGCCGATAAGACACGGTGAAAGAGAACCGGGAAAAGAACAGGGCCCATCTTGCTTGTCTGGGGTTGAGTCTTTTTGCTGAACATAGGTACTCCACGTTTTTGTGGTCGGTGTAGACCACGAATGGATGTTTTGCTCCTTCTAGCCAGTGTCTTCATTCCTTGAGTGCCAGCTTGATCGCTAGTAGTTCCTGGTCCCCCACATCGTAGTTCTGCTCAGTAGGTGTTAGTTTTCAAGAAAAGAATGCTACTGGGTGAAGTTTGGGGTTTTCACTGAACCGCTGAGAAAGGATGGCTCCTACTCCTGTTTCAGAAGCATCCACTTCTACTGTGAATGGTTTCTCAGTGCCTGGGTGTTTTAGTATGGTTGCTGATGTGAAGGCCACTTTGAGCTTGGAGAATGCCTCTTCTGCCACTTTATTACAGTGAATTTTCTTTGCTCCTTTCTTGAGCAGTGTTGTGAGGGGAGCTGCGATGAGACTGAATTTCTGTATGAAACGACGGTAGAAATTTGCAAAAGCGATGAATCTCTGCCGTTCCTTTACTGTTTTAGGGATAGGCCAGTTCTTAACAGCCGTTACCTTATTCATGTCCATTAAAACTTCCTCCTCACTGATTATATACCCCAGAAAGGATACGGTGGAGAAATGGAATTCGCATTTTTCTGCTTTTACATATAGTAACATACATATGTTTCTTTGGGGATGGTGAGTAGATTAGGATGTCGTCTATGTATGTGATCACAAACTTTCCCAGCATCTTCCATAATACATCATTGATAAGGCGTTGAAACCCTGAAGGAGCACAAGATCGTTCATACGACATTACTTGATATTGGTCGTGGCCTGAGGTGGTGCTAAAAGCAGTTTTCCTTTCATCCCCAGCACATATTCTTATTAAGTTATAGGCACTGCGCAGATCAAGTTTTGTGAAAATATGGGCAGACCTTAGCTGTTCTGGTTGAAGTGGACATGGGTACTTGATGGTGATGTTGTTTAGGCCACAATTGTCATTTCAGGGCCTCTGTCCCGGTCCTTTCTTCTCCACAAAGAAGAATCCTGCGGATGCTGGGAAGGTGGAAGGAACGATGTATTTTTGTTGGAGAGCCTCCTGTACGTACTCCTCCATAGCTCTTTGTTCTTTAATGGACAGTGGATAGATGCGACTGTGTGGAGGTGTGGTGCCTGGCAGCAGTTCAATGGCACAATCATATGGACAGTGTGGAGGGAGGCCACTGGCTTTAACTTTGCTGAAAACATCCATAAAATCCTGATATTCTGGAGGTATTTGTATTGGAGTCAGTGTTTCTGGACTTTTAGTTGATGTGGAGGATAGCGCCATGTGGGGAGATTGTAGACAGGGGTTATCGGACCACTTCAGTACCTCTTGGTGTGACCAGGAGATTTGTGGATTGTGAAGATGTAGCCAGGGAATTCCCAGAATGATTGGGTTCCTCTGTGTTTTGGTGATAAGGAAGGAGATGTCCTCCTTGCGTAGACAGCCGATCTGCATCGAGATGGGTACAGTGCAGAGGTGAATGGTGCCCTCCATTATGGGACTTCCATCGATGGTGTGAATACAGTATATGGTGGATTGTGGAGTTTGAGGAGAGGAATATGGAGTTTGATGGCTGTGGCATGGTCCATGAAATTCCCTGAAGAGCCTGAGTCGATCATGGCTGTAAGAGAAAATACCTCGCTGGTACGTACAATTTGGACTGTCATGATTAATGGAGGTAAGGCAACATAGGAAGTCATACTCACCGCGGAGTCTTTATTTGGGGTGAAACCCCTTTGGTGTCATGCTTGTCACGGGGAGAGGTGCGATTGGGGCACTTAGCAATGTCATGGTCAGGTGCAGCGCAATATAGACAGAGCCTTTTTCTATGGTGGCGGGAGCGTTCGGCAGATTTTAGGCGGGTGTTGCCCATTTGCATGGGTTCTCCCGCTGACTCCTCATAGCAGGCTGCTCCTTGCCTTCAGGAGCATGGTTAACAAGCTCTTAAACAAGCTGATTAGTTGTTCATAAGATGATAAAGAGTCTCCTCCTTTCTCCCAAACAGCGGTGACCCAGGCGAAAGTTTTGGCTGTGAGTAGGCTCAGAAACTGAGAAACCTTTAATGATCACAAAGACCTTCTTGTGTGGCGAAATAAAGCTGGCACTGGAGGAGGAATCCTCGACATTGTGCGGGGTCTCCATGGAATTTATCAGGTTTAGTAAGTGGAGGTCTCACCGATGACCGCTGATGGGGCTGTGAGCTGCTGGGATAGCTGAGCCATGCTGGTGGCTAGTTGTTGCACTTTGGCGGTTATTTCCTGTAGCTTTCGGTCTTGTTCCCCTAGGAATCAGCCTTGAACCGAAAGGAGTCCCAAAGTGATGTAAAATCTGCTGCATCCATGTTATGGCAAAGAATACTGTCATGAGAACCGGGCCAGACAGGGTGCATGTACAGATAAAACACTTTAGTAAAACACTTTGGGCAGAGGTACAGAATCGTCAGGCAAAATCAAACATGTTAAACAGGCAAAGCGTCGATCGATATACAAACAGAGCGAACTGGGGGAATCAAATTCGTGAAACATATATACGGAAAAACAGTCAGAACCAGGATAACAATAAGAGAATTAAGTCTTGGCAATAGACGTACACAAAGGGAGCAGAACTAATGGTTCGCAAAGCTAACAAGGAAATGAGGCCTATAAAAAGAGTTCAGGGAGTGTGTGTGTGTGTGTGTGTGTGTGTGTGTGTGTGTGTGTGTGTGCGCATGTGTTTATGTAATTGGAATCACCTGCTTCCAATTAGTAGTCAGGTGATATTGGTCATGGTCTGAGGTGGTGCTAAAAGCAGTTTTCCATTCATCCCCAGCACATATTCTTATTAAGTTACAGGCACTGCGCAGATCAAGTTTTGTGAAAATATGGGCAGACCTTAGCTGTTCTGGTGGAAGTGGACATGGGTACTTGACGGTGATGTTGTTTAGGCCACAATGGTCAGTTCAGGGCCTCTGTCCCGCTCCTTTCATCTCCACGAAGAAGAATCCTGCGGATGCTGGGATTATTAGTAGTCAGGTGACTCTGAGCATGGGAAAGTGTCTGCCATGTTGTCTGTAGGCTGAGGGTCTTGGGAATTGCAGTCCATGTCAGTGTCTGAATGTTCACGTGTGCAATCATTCATTTCAACACCTGAGTGTGAATCTGTGTCTGATGCCATGTCCGTATCGCTGTTGTGGATGAGTGTGGGTTCAGGTGTAGGTGCTGGAGCAGGTGCAGGTGTGACACAATAAAAAAAATTTTTTTTTTTCTCAAAAAACTAAGACTAAAGTTAAATGTAACTAAGCTGTCAAGACTAACATTGGTAATATTGAAATGACAGGTACAGGAAAATTAACAAGTAAAAGTAATCCAAAAGTTCATAGTCCATAGTCTATGTCATTGTCTGAGTAACTGTTAATGTCAGCCATCTCTTCTGAGTGCAGGTGCTTTTGGGAATTGTAGTCAGAGTTCTCTAGTGAAGGTGCAAGGGTGGGAACCTTTGATGCAGAAGTGACACTCCAAGCTCTAAGGGCATACTGGAAAATATTGCCACCAACTGCATTAAGAAATTATTTTTTATATATAAAAACATCTTATGAATGTAATTTAATAAAAAGATTTTTGGGGAAAACTGCTAGTCTCTGCTATTCCACTAGGGGGCAAAATAAAGCAATAAACTCAACTACTTAGAAAATCTGTGACTTTCACTCTGTAACCATTTCTTTTTCAAAAAGAAGCAATTTAGGGATTTCTGAACAACAAAGGTGAATATTTATGCCGTATGCTTCTATGCTTTTTACTGGCAATCGTTTTAATATGACGGCTTATTTTTTTTTAGATTCATGATATTTAATCCCAATTAAGACCATATTTGGCAAAAGAAAAAAGTTCAATTGACACTGGCCCTTTTGAAATTTTGCCCATTTGAGTAATGTGGCCCGTTAACTAAAATGAGCTTGGAACCCCTGCTTTTAAATAAATATTAATTAATGCCTTAATTACTTCATGACCATTTTATAGATTTCGATTAGAAATGTATAATAACTAATTAAAAACAATTTTTTTCTTCATTTTGACTTTGATTAAAATGGCTTGCTCCCTGTGTGAAAAATCTGGCTCACCAGATGCTTAATGCTTCACCAGAAGCCAGGAATGCTTAATGCTAGGAAGCCATTGCAAGTCAAGAATCTGTCAGCAAGATTGTGGATGTCATGTGATACTGTGGGGTGGAGCTTAATCATCCTTTAAGATGTTCACGTAGTAATTTACAGAAAGACCTATTTTCATTTAGCAACACCATTCATCATGTTCACTTTTATACTGATGTGCCTGTGGCTTTCACTAAGTGAGTTAACATTGCTTTTTTGTTAATTTCATAAATAATACTAGTAGTAGTTAAATAGTATTAGCGAGTGATTAGTCTGTGGGTTTAAAAAATAATCAGAATGTGAGTCTGAGTTATGTAACTTTGACATATTGTGTCAATTTTTAAATATTTTGTTCTCTTCTCTATGACAGGTGACTCCATGGCAGGTCCGATCGAGCCACTTGTCACTCATAAACTTGTACATGAAGGTGATCATGTTAATCTGTCCTGTAGTTACAAAGACTTCAGTGCTACTGTGCAGACTCTGCAATGGTACAGGCAATATCCAAGATCTAAGCCTGAGTTTCTTCTTTACATCTTTCCAAGTGGAGGTAAAAGTGATCCCATTCCACGTCTGTCTGTTGAAGTCGATGATAATAAAAAACAAGTGGATCTGCTCATCTCCTCTGCTGCTGTATCAGACTCTGCACTTTATTACTGTGCTCTGGAGCCCACAGTGACAGGAAACCCTACTGCACTGTACAAAAACCTCCACACAGTTTTGTTGTGTTGAAGGCAGCTCAACTAGTAAAGTTTATTTAAACCCTTTCATCAATCCAGAAAACCAGCTACTTTTTACTACTCTCTCTCTCTCTCTCTCTCTCTCTCTCTCTCTCTCTCTCTCTTGCTCTCTCTCTATTTATTTGTACTATACAGTTGCTCATTTTTATAGACACATTAGGGTAGTGGATGACAATAGTATTACCAGCTGTGTAGTCGAGAACTGCAGCAATCACAAAAACTCAACTGGATCTTATACATGCTCCTTATTAGTAGTAGTATTATTATTGTTGTTGTTGTTGTTGTTGTTGTTGCTGTTGTTGTTGTTTTAGCAAATCACACTTTAATGGTCAGTTTTATTTTTGCTTAAAGTTAAGCTATGTTCACCTCACATACAAAGATGCTCACAGTATAGTGATCACAGACATTGCTTATCTCAGTGTCAAGGAGAAGAATAGGAGATGTCTGTCCTGTGTGGATACAGTGTTTTACTTTTTGGCACTTCAATTTTCTCTACTCTCTCTCATTCCCTAATTTCCCTTATGTTTCTCTTAGGAATCCCCACTCCACTGAAGAGTAGGACCAGTTCCCATGCAATGTCCTTGAGGTGGCTTTCCAGAGAGGGGTGGCCTAGGGGACTGGGCACTGTCCAGACAGCTACACCAGAGCAGGACGGTGAGGATGTCGCCACACTATGCTTCTCCACCTTATCCATTGACTTTATTTGGACTGCAAGACAGCCATAGCATACCTTGCAACCTCATCCTCATGGTCTGAATTACAGGGGAATTGGGAGAGTCTGACCCCCTCTAATTAAGACTTGGACATCCCAAAAATAGGGGAAAAAACTATTAGTGTATTTGTACATTATATCCTTATTAAAGTCTATGCTCCCATGTTCCCCACAAGCCAAATGGGACAGCTTTAGGTGGGATAATTATTTAACTAGTTTAATGCACTTTACTTTCTTACATTCAGAATGTTTGAATTAGATAGTGTAAAGTGTACATGGATGAACGCTAAGGAAGCTACTTCTAACTTTTGCCTTAAGCTACAGTTTGGCTAACTGATGTTAGCTAGCTGATAGCACTCCTTTTCATTTCCAATATTGACTTGTCATGTTATTGCCAATACTGTATATAATGTCATATATTATCTAATGTTAGCGAACACTGGTCCTCAGTCATAAGCAGTGACAGAATGGAGGATTAGTTGTACAAATATGTTTTGACATTAATATAGTTTATTATTTCATTTTATTAGTAATTTGTGTGGTTGTGGTGGTTTAGTTAGTCTTTCGCCTTTTTGCTATTAGCGTTTATTATAGGCACCTCCTTTGCTTTCAATCAGGAATTCAGGAGTTTTTCATAGTTGGATAATTGAACAATATTAAAATCTATGTGTGCTGAAAGCTGAGTAATTGTACAAGTTCAAATGTATGACTATTGTAACTAGCTTGCATTAATTCAGCTACTTCTAACACTGAATTAACTCCACCAAAACAATATATTGAATCAATGTAAGCTGGCTGATCTAGATGTGGTATTTAAGTGGTTACAGCTTTGTGTCACAGATAAGATGGTCATGTGCTCAAATCCCTTCACCACCAAACTACCCTGATTGGGTCAGAGTGGCAGAGGGTTTTACCTAGCAATTTATGCCGAAAAAGCACAACCCAGACATCTTTTGGCCACTGAAGTGCCGTCGCTATATGTTCAAAAGCATAAAAAAGAAACAACTTCAGTTGCTTTAAATGGAGTAGGAACAGGAGTCACATTGGCAGAAGGCCCTCAAAATAATGGAGCTTCTACAACACACTTTTTGGCAGCATGTAGAGGAAGTATCTCATGCTCTTGTCACTTAACAGCCAACTTCATATCCTCCAGACATATTGTCAGCAGCAGCTTCTCGACAAGATGTGAAACAATCAGATCTATGTCATGAGCAGGAGTAGAAGCAACAAGAGTAGAATTTAAATTACTATGAGTAGGGCCACCAGGATCTATGCTTCAAGTGGATGATGGAGAAGTTGCTCTAACTTCCACCAACACATGCTTCTCCTCCCCATAAGCAACACCTGGTTCTACTGACTCTGGTAAAGCAGGCAAAACCCCTTCATCAACCACTTTCTGATACACCATTTTTCTCATCTGGCCAAACGTGACACAGTACCACTAAAAAACCCAGCCAACTGAAGCAAATCATCCTTATGACATCAATTAAAAAAGACACATAGAAGGAGCCAAAACAAACATCTCATTATCAAAAGCCATAAAAGCCACCCCTACACAAACTAGATTACAGCACAACCCCCCACATACAAAAGAAAACCACCAGAGACCAAACATGGAAAGAGATAAGATAAGATAAGATAAGATAAGATAAGATAAGATATGATAAGATAAATCTTTATTGTCATTGTCACTTTTACAAGGAACAACAAAATTAAATGTACAGTCGACTCGTTGTAAGGCATAAAATTAAAAGACTGGAAAAGAGAAGAAATAATAACAAAAGTTAAAAATAAAAATACTCTGCAGATATATACAAATTACACTTGTTATGTATACATATTGCACTGGTTATACATACAATTGGCCTAAAGTCTGTATTGCACATTGAGTGAATATAATGTGAAGTGGTTACTGTGTGTTCAGAGCCATGATTGCTCTTTGGTAAAAACTGTTCCTAAAGCGGTTTGTCCTGGTTTTCATTGCTCTGTATCTCTTGCCTGATGGTAAAAGCTGGAAGAGGCAATATCTGGGATGTGATGGGTCCTGTTAAATGTCAATTGCTTTCCTACAGCATAGGTATAAATTTGTTCCAAGGTTGGGAGGGTACAGCCAATTGTTTTCTCTGCTGTCCTGATGTCCTGTGGAGCTGCCATACCACACACACAGTCCATATGTGAGTACACTCTCTATGGAGCAATGATAAAAGGCAAGCAGCAGATTTATAGGAAGGTGGATCTTTCTGAGAATTCTCAGAAAATACAGTCTCTGCTGCGCCTTCTTCAACAGCTCCTTGGTGTTGGCGCTCCAAGTCAGGTCATCTTCCAGCTCAATGCCCAGAAACCTGAACACCGAGACCCTCTCCACACAGGCCCCACCAATGATGAGTGGTTGTATGTCAGATTTGTTTTTTCTAAAGTCAATAACAAGCTCCTTCGTTTTTGTGGTGTTGAGAAGCAGGTTATTGTCTCTGCACCACTCTAACAGCCGCTCCACCTCATCCCTGTAGACCACCTCACCCTCCTTGCCCGAGATGAGCCCAACCAATGTAGTGTAATTCGCAAACTTTATGATCTTATTAATGTGGTGGGTGGGGACACAGTCATATGTGTAGAGGGTGTAGAGGAGCGGGCTGAGCACACAACCCTGCGGAGTCCCGATGTTGAGTCTGAGGGCATTGGAGGTATGGGAACCCAGCCTGACCCTCTGGGAGCGACCTGACAGCAAGTCCAGTATCCAATTACATGTTGGTGATGGAAGTCCCAGATCAGCCAGTTTGGACACCAGTCGTTGTGGGTGGATGGTGTTAAACACTGAGCTAAAATCCACAAAGAGTATTCTGGCATAGCTCCCCTGCTGCTCCAGATGAGTCAGGCAGCGTGAAAGGTTATGGTCACACCGTCCTCCATGGATCTCTTTGCTTTATATGCAAACTGAAAGTGGTCCAGGTCTGCTGGCAGGCAGTCAATGATGTGACTCTGCACCAGTTTCTCAAAGCACTTCATGATGACAGATGTGAGTGCCACTGGGTGGAAGTCATTCAGGCTGTTCGTGGTGGATATTTTTGGCAGCGGAACAATGATGGAAGACTTAAGGCAGTATGGTACAATGGCCTGGGACAGGGACTGGTTGAAAATCCTAGTAAAGGTTCCAGCAAGTTGATCTGCACAGTCTTTCAGCACCTGTCCAGCCACTCCGTCGGGTCCTGCAGCCTTCCTCGGGTCCACACTCCTCATCACCCACCTCACCTCATACTCTTCCACTGTGAGTGTGATGCTGTTGTGGACAGCCGACTGTAATGGAGCTGCAGTTGTTGTCACCTCAAAACAGGCAAAGTAGATGTTCAGCTCCTCTGCCAAAGAAGCGTCTCCCTCCACGACTGAGGAGTTGCTGGATCTGTAGCTGGTGATGTGCTGGACACCCTGCCACACCTGCCTGGTGTTGTTACTCCTCAGATGGACCTCTATCCTCCTTCTGTATGCTGCCTTGGCCTCTCGGATGCCTTTCTTCAGAATAGCTCTGGCTGCACTGTAGGATGCTCTGTCCCCCGACCTGAAAGCAGTATTCCTGGCTTTCAGCAGACTCTGGACCTCCCTCATCATCCAGGGCTTCCTATTGGGATAGATCCTAATGAGTCTGTCCCTGGTGACATTGTCTGTGCAGAACCTGATGTAATCCAGGACGAAGGTATTGTGGTTCTCTAGGTTCTGATGGTCAAAAACCTCCCAGTCAGTTCCCTGGAAGCAGTCCTGCAACTGTTGGGAGGCAGCCTCAGGCCATATGGTGATAGTCCTGGTCATAGTGGGAGTTTGTTTCCTAAGGGGGGTATAGGCAGGAATCAGAAGGAGGGAAATGTGATCAGACTGGCCAAGGTGTGCCAGGGGTTTAGCCCTATAGGCCTGTCTGATATTAGTGTACAATTTGTCCAGTGTATTTTCTCCCCTGGTTGCACACTTTGTTCTAATGGAATTTGGGGAGAACTGCTTTCAAATATACATGATTGAAGTCCCTAGAAATGATGTGAACAGCCTCAGGATACTTGCTTTGTTTACTGCTGATGGTATCGTGCAGAAGCCCCAGAGCCAAGCTAGCATTAGCATCTGGTGCTATGTACACAGCAGTTAGCAGTACGGTGTTGAACTCACGGGGAAGGTATATGGGTCTGCATTTAATTGTCATAAACTCTACGTCCGGAGAGCAATGACTGGTGACTCTGGTGGAATTCGTACACCAGCTGTAGTTTACATAAATGCACAGCCCTCTTCATCTTTTCTTACCAGAGCTCTCTGTCCTGTCCTGCCAGTATGCTGCGTAGCCTGCTAGCTCGATAGCCGTGTCTGGTATGAGTGGATTCAGCCACATCTCCGTGATTAGCAGAATGCAGCAGTCTCTGATGATCTTTTCAGTTGCAATTCGCAGCTTCCACTCATCTAGTTTGTTCTCCAGGGACCTCACATTTGAGGAGAAAATGCTTGGCAGTGATGGCTTGAGTGGCTGCTTCCTTAGCCTTGCCAGCACACTGCCTCGGCACCCCCTATTTTGTTTACGGTCTCGGTGCCGCCGCCAGCTTCTTGAAGCTGGAATCATAATCCACGGAGAGCCCGGAGAGGAATGTTGCAGGCACAAAGGAACTCGGATGTCGAGGAACTCTCGCTCCATAGTCCAATAGATAAAAGGTCCTGCCGGCTGTAGGTGTATTTGGCCAGGCAGGATGGAAAAAAAACTCTGAGTCGGAGAGCACACAGCCACAGCGTCTAAGCGCGCCTCCAAATAACAGGACAATCCTCCAATTTTATGATGTGTCCTGGTCTAGGTCAGGCTGAAATATAAATAAAAGAAACCATGATATAGGGTTCCCACTCATCTCATATATGTGTGTCCAGTATAAAATCAATATGAGATGGATAGATCATAATTACAACTGTTAATGCCTAATTCTTCAAGGGCATTCAATTGTTTGGACAGCAGTTTGTGTATTATTATTATTATTATTATTATTATTATTATTATTATTGTTGTGTGTTGGTGTACTTGTGTGTGTGTGTCATTTTTGTTACACAGTCTGAAGTTTTTCGGCAGACATAAATAAATTATATTGCACAGCACAATAAGTAGTCTGTCTTATTATTTTAGGTTACTAATCTCAGTTACACACTGGACTTTAATCTGGAGAAGTGACTTCATTCAGCACATTTCATCCAGACTTTTTTCACTCACACAGAGAACTGCATTACCTGGTGTTGGTGAATAGATTTCCCACCTACATTACAATATATTCCAACTGAAAGTGCTTTGAAATCCAACAATAGTTA